>JAOVYX010014710.1:0-60910 GCA_035668315.1 Drosera spatulata
ACAATAACACACACACACACACACACACAAACCTTTTTTTGCATTAATCGAGTACCAAGAGACAAAGCACAAGTCAAATATAGATGCAACACAAAAGGAAGGAATCGTAAGGCATATAGGCAAGATAAAGGAGAGGAAGGGAGTTCATTTTACCTCCCAATGATAGAAGATGTGTATTTCTGTCCAGCGAGAAAATACTCAACAACCATTGTAAAAACCACGGTAGTCCTCCTAAGGGTGGTGTACATTGGAACATTTACTCCACGAACTGATGCCATGGTAGCTAGCTTTGAAGAATAAATGAACAGATATGCATCAATAGGATGAACATCGACCAAGTAAAGGATCTTTTCCACATAATACTGCAACAAATATGTTAATAACCATACCATGTAAAGCAAATAGGCAAACGCAAGTGGAAGAGTGTGAATCAATGTCTTCGTAGGTATAAGGGTAATCGCATTGTCAATGGCATTCATGGAATCCGACCCCGTAAAAGCGATAACTTTCCGGCGTCTCATTACATAGAGAAGTGAGCATGAGCATATCATCTGTGGAATAAATGGAAGCAAATCAGAACTCAGGAGTGGACAGCAATCAAGGGCCACGTATGAGAGGCATGCACTATGAGCTAAATCAAGATGTTCCTGAATTTCCTTAAAAATATTCTAATGGCATTCTGTAGTAAGACTACATCAGCAGACAGCAGCTATGGCGATAAAACAGCCAGTACCTGTGCAATCCACCATCGCTGCAAGAAAATGGCCCAATGGCTAAAACAACTTGAGCAATGACTTGGTCCTAAGCAATATTGTGCCGGCATCCCTGGTGAGTATTTTATGGACCTAGAAGCAGCATGACTTGCTTTGTGTCATGCACAGTACAAGCCCAAGACTGGCACGGAAATGATTTAGGTCACACGAGCAGGCCAGACCCTGTCCTTCTATCGAAGAAACAGACGATGCTACTGTGAGGCAAGCTATACTAACGGTTAAACTTTTGTTTTTTTCCATCCCATTCCTGGTTTTGCTCATGATTTTAAAAGAAAAGGAAGGCACACTTCTGGCACATATAAACAATATCATTGTCATGCTCAAGTTGCAGAAAACATTTAGTACTACTAACATGAAATTTAGTGCTGCAAACATCATTTTCATCTCATGCAACAAGTTAGGATTTTTATTTTGTTCCAGTTAACTTAACCAGCCAAATACCACAAATGAAGAAGAAACTACAAAATATGACCTAGAGTTCAGAGTTAAGGATGACCCAAGAATGAATACAATATAAGAATTTGGAGATTAGTTCATGTTCATAAGTCCATAATTATCCAAGCACAGCAATGACTCATGCACTCTACCTGAAGCAGCGTGATGACATTAGCACTTGGGAAGTTAAACGAAGATAATGCAGCTTTGTTGAACAACACCAACAGCACTGCATGAGTCAAATAGAAGCAATGGCACCAAACCAGTATTATTAAGTATGAGATTGAGGGAGTTAAAAAAAAAAAAAAGAAAAAGATAAGGGGCTTTTGATCGGTTCTAATAATGTTCGAGTAAGCAATGCACACGGGGAAGGAGAAACTCCTCAATCAGTAATCATCATGTAGCCACCTTTCTCTTTCGAGATACCGAATCTCTGATTCACCTCACAAATACAATAGGGACGTGGCTTTAACTTACAGTAACTTGGACACTTAACTCCAAACAAGTTCAACAATAGCCTATCTATATAGCACTTGAATCCCAAAACTAAAATTTCACAAGGACATTCCCCGACATAACTCCTAGTTCTTACAGAAACCTGAACATGCGAAATCCAATGCCAGCACTCAAGTCCCGATGTCAATACTACATCCCTACTTCATTTATTTAAACCACACCAAACACCATTCAGCATCATTCGCATAAATCAAAGTCAATTACTCCTATAGCACATAATACTGCATCATCACGATCGTCAATCACAAGCAGCTTTCCTATAATCTCTCTCAAAAAAATGCCCCATTATGTTCCCTAATCCCCCCAATCATTTCATTCAATTACCAATTCTTCCTCAATTGATCAACCTAATCCCATCATCACAACCCCAACACATGATATCAAACTACACGACAACTACCACCAAAAGCTCCATCACCGATTAGGAAATTCATAAAACAAGGATATTACCGATGATCGAGAAACGATATAAGACGAGAATCACAGCGAAATCGAAAGTGCTCGGAGAGGGGAGAGAGGAATCAACCTGCACAGGACATGTAGGAGACGGCGGCGTAGGCGCCGCGCTTGGTCATGGCGGCGCCTTTGAAGATCTTCTCTTCTCCTCCTCCTCCGACGCCGCCGCCGCGTGGAGGATCGACCACCGGCAGCATCGGACTCTTCGTCGAATTCGAAGCCATCATCGCATCCCACGCTGAATCGCCGCCTTCGTCGTCGTCGCCGCCGCGTTTCGCCTTCTTCTCCGTGTCCCGCGCGGTCGTCGTCTAGTTTTTGAGGGCGGAATATCCGATTTTGCGTAGTCAACGGTCATTTTAGCTAGAATAGGGAAGTCAAGCTACATATCATTTTTCTTTTTTCTTTTTTTCCCAGCTCAAATAGCTGAACGAAATTATCTTAAGCAGATGATCCATGACATGCTTGGTTAGGAAGGATTACACAATTTGTGAAATGGAAAGATAAGATTGAAAAAAATTTTGTTACATCCGGTATAAAATATAACTAAGTATCGTTATAATTTTTTTCGTAAATAAAAAATAGATGAAATTACGATTATGACATTATATTAAAATGGGTTCTCATCTGGTATTCTTTATTGTGAAAGTCATACTTTTAGTATTCTTTTTTTGGAAAAATAGTCAATTTTTAATGAAAATGTGACATGTGTCAATATATCCGGTGACATTTATAGTGGATGACAGGTTTTAACTAATCAAAACTGCACACGTGTCAGTATTTTACATGTTTTAGATCTGAAATTGATGTTCAATTAATTACATTGGTCCACATGTTGATCTATTGAAAAACGCAAATACGAAAAATTTGCTCTTTATCCACTCATACTTTCGGTTTGTTTTTACTTCATAAAAATTCCTCATGCAGTTACATTTTGATTACGAATTCGAAAATGAAGAAGTTTGGCTTCCAATGCTTCGATCCAAAACGATGAATATGAGAATTCAGAGCCCTTTGAAGATAAAACGTTCAACACGTTGTAAGAAGCAGAGGCTTTTTACAAAGTTTTTGCAAAAAGCACGGGATTCCAGTTGAATACTAAGACCAATAGAAAACGTAAACGTTCAGGAGATTTATGTCCTCGGATGTTCACTTGTCGATTGGCGGGGAAATCAATAAAAAATAACGAGTTAGAGCTGAAGGAAAAAAAATCAAAAAACGAGATCGTGTACAACGTATGGGTTGTAAAGCGAAAATGTTCGTCGTATTTCGTCCGGCGGAAGACATTTGGGTCGTTACAAGGTATGAAGACGGTCATAATCATCTTCTAGTTTCTCCTAACAAAGTGAATCTTATGTCCACAAGAGAGAACATCACTCCAGTTGCGAGATCTTTGATATCACTTATGGACGAATCCGAAATCGGGGCGAGCAGAATGATGAACGTGCTTTCGGAACAGGTCGGAGGCATCACAAATGTCGGGTTTTCTGAGAGAGATGTCCATAATGAGATTCGCGATTTGAGAAATGTTCGAGATGATAGTATCAGGGATGCACAGGCTGCAGTGAACTATTTAAAGAAGCTCAATGGCGATGGAATGAGCAATTTTTTCTATCGTTACAAGACTGACTCGGAGAACAGAATCGACACAATTGTTTGGGTTGACTCCAGAACTCGGATGGCTTACGAATGTTTTGGAGATGCAGTTACGTTTGATACCACGTATCGAACGAATAAGTACTCTACGTCTTTCGTGCCATTCACTGGAGTGAATCATCATTATCATTTGATCCTATTCGGTTTTGCACTTTTGAAAGACGAAACTGAATAAACGTTCGAATGGGTGTTTAGTACTTGGTTGGAAACAATGAAGAACAAAGCTCCCAAGACAATCATCATGGATTAAGATAGGGCGATGGACAATGCGATCGCTCGGGTTTTTCCAGACACTTATCATGCATTGTGCTCTTGGCACATCACTTCGAAATATCCAGAGAAGCTACACCATGTTTATTCGCGTCATTCGGACACGCTTAAACATGATTTTCATCTTTGTGTGATGAAATCATTAACAATTGAGGAGTTCGAAGCACAATGGTGGCAGCTGCTGATCGACTATGGGTTGACGGACAATGAATGGTTGCATTCTCTGTACATGATTTTTTTGCTGTCGGGATGAGCACCACTTCGAGGAGTGAAGGTATGAATCATTTCTTCGATCAATACGTTAACAGCTCGACGACGATGAAGGATTTTATTGTGAGATCTCAAGAAGCGTTGGAGAAACAGTATTCTCGGGAAAGGAAGGCAGATTACAAAACTACCTACAAGAGTCGTACTATGATTTTACACTCACCTTTAGAAACTCACGGTGCAAGGGTGTACACGAAGGAGATCCTTCGTAGATTTCAGATTGAGCTTCAGAAGGCAAATCAGTATGTGTTGCTGAAGGAGTCCACGTCTGAAGATGTCGACATGTATAAGTTGACAAACGCCTTTGATCCTCGTGTACAACGGAGGACGTATAGATTGGCTCATCACACGAAGGTTGACTTCATCGCCTGTACTTGTTTGATGTTCGAGCATTCAGGTATAATTTGCCGACACATGTTGTAGTTTCTTGATATCAACTATAAGACTGAGATTCCCGAATACCTCATCCTGGACCGTTGAAGAAAATATGGAAATAGGATCGATGGCCAGAGTATCCATATGTCACAAGATAAGATTGATTACTCCTTATCATAGACGATGAGGTACAACCATCTATGTCGATTGTTCCAGGGTTTAGCAATGCAGGCATCTTGTTCCAAATAGGGTTACAACTATGCTTTGTAATTAGTAGAAAGGGAAAAGATTAGCATTTCTAAGTTCGTCCCTGATCCCAATGATACAGTGAAGGTAGTTTGTAACGTTCCCGGATTTTCGTGCCGGAAGACACGTGAGCGGGATGCCGTCACGGACCTGGTCCGTGACAAGATCAAACAAACCGAATAGGTTTAGGGATATACATGTCAAGGAAACTATAAATAGTAGCTACATTCATAACTTACATTCTCAAATACCTGTTTTAATTATAGCATCGGTGCGAAGACCATCAGGACCGATTATTACATTAAACAAGATAGATCCTATGATCTGCTATTACATCCGAAAATACGTGATATCATCTATATGTATGCAAACTCACACTAAGAGCCTTCAGGTGCTACTGGGGGCATACCTGCAATTGAAAAACATAAATGTGAGCTAATGAAGCTCAGCAACCTCAGGTGTATGAATCCCAATTACAGGAAACTTCTGCTAACGGCTATGGCGACCGCCAAAAGTCCATAAAATATTTATATTTATATATATATAGGAAAATATGGACGGCATATCAAACAACATCGCTTCTCATTGTTTTATATGGCTTCGTATTGCTTTTAAGAGTCATTTCTTCCCTTTGTAGTTATTTAGGGTTTATTACTTGACTCAAAAGCGACAACTCCAAGGATATGATCGACTCAGAGTACAAAGATAAGATGTCAATCGTCATTCGGGCTACCCGGTAGATTATGTTTCCGCACCTGCCTACTCTGTGCATCGCCTTACACCTCTTGTGCGCATTCAATGAGATATCGTTTGCCAGCATTGAGATAATTGGGGCCTCCCTGCAGAGAGCAACCCGTGGTCCCGCCAATTGGTCCCGCCACAACGACGTAGAAGTCGCTGCATGCATGCAAAAAGGATGGGGAATACCCATCGCTCCCTAACTAGTTCTCATCCGTGACGATGACTTAAAGGATAATACAGGAGTACAATGACTCAAACTCAAGCCACCAAGGCTATTCAAAGAAACAGATGATCGCAATGGATCGAAGAAGGGACACCATGTTCGACCTTCTCAATAATTTCAGGAAAACGACCAACGATCCAACGGATCCACAAGGATGTCAATGTCGTCCTTATCAGTTCAAGGAGGCGATATTTCTTATTCGTTTGCTTTTCATTAGTTCACATGAATAGTGTAACTATGTTCCACATCCCCCATTTTTTTTTTATTAATCGTCTAGCGATCGCTTTCATTTATTTTCCGTGAGGGTATATACATTATAGGGGTGCATTCTAGTTCATTTCGACCCCACATACCCCACCACATGTCAAACGTGATCGTATATGCACGTTTGAGGATATTTTTCCATGCGCATGGGTTATATATCTCAAATACGCATTTAGGTTTAAGGTTTGAAGCCAAGATAATGTTTTCCTTGGCCAGAAGGCCATCGCGGTCGTGACTGTTCTGTTGTCCAGAACGTCCAGAACCCGCCTTTGACGTTCACGGATCCTTCATTTGACATCAAAACGTATACAATCCATTCCTCACACATCAAACACATCAAAACATGTCCCATAACATGCACGGGTACAAAGAACGCTTGTGATCGAAATAAAGAGGCGACTCGGACGAGTGAGGTTAACTCGAACGCGTTTGATTTTCTTCAAGTGGTTATCGTCCCTCGGCTTTCTGCTACTGTTTTCCCGCCTCCTCGCTGTGATTCCTGCCTGAAGACGACGATGGCACTGACGATGCGGATGATGGCAGTGAGGAAGTGATGACGAAACGACGAAGACGATGACGATGACGACGATGATGATGAGATGATGCGTGGTCGTGTTGATAAGGTGATGGCGGCGTTGGCGGCTGCGGAAGTTGGCTGGTCTCCTGCTGGCAGAGATGGTGAAAGGTGAATGATGGTGGTAGTGGTTGGTAGTGGGCGGGAGTGGAGAATGAGTGCGGGAAGAAAGTGAGGGTGACTGGAGAAGTTAGGTACAGGTCGGTTAATATCCCACATTCCGTCCCACGATACGTCTCGTTCACTCCATTATTCACCAAATTTCGTAAACTCTTCCATAATTTATTTGCATCGATATAGTTATCCCATATACGAAAATATGACCTTCCGAGTCATAATCCATTGTTTTTGGGATTAAAATTACAAGCCCTAACACGCAACGTTTATAACGTTGTAACGTTATTCGTTCGTAATATTTATTGACGCGTTCAACTAATCATCCCAAATATTCCATCATTATATTTGATTTAGTAATCAAATATTTTCTTGATTTAAATATATAACTTTTAAGCACGATTTATTTTATAATCATAACGTTATATATTCATTTTAAAACTCCCAAAACTTTCTCGGGTATTACACAATCTAGAAGATCAAGGACATAAGGTCTATGACGAGTCGGACAATACAGCAGATGTGGATGATGTGAGCTTGGATCCAGTTTTATCTCGAACAAAAGGCTGTAAGAAGAAAACACGTATCAAACGTGGCATTGAACAAAAGCACGGTCCTAAGAAACTTAGAAAGTGCTCATTGTGTAAATGTTACACAGATCACGATAGGAGAAATCATGACAAAGTTATGACACAAAGATCAACCGACGTATCGGAAGAAGATGAGTGATCTAATCATCATGTTATGAATAACCGGTGTAGATGATTATATCGTTGTAATCTTGGACATCGTTTCATTGTTGATGATTATAGTTCAGTAATGATCTTGTCTATTATTTTTTGATCAGATTTTTTGAAAAAAAATAAACTCAATCCATTATGAAACCTTAACCCTTATATCAAACCCTAACCCTTAAACCCTAACCCTAATAATTTTATTCTAATTCTCAATTTTGTAAAATTATACCAAAATTTGATTTTTATCAGTTTTCTTTTTGGAAAAATAAAATCTCTAACCAACCCTAAAGAAACCTAAGCCCTTGTGAATTATCCGCTGTTCTTTTCTACGAAAGATAGGCCTTCTGCTATACTTTATCACGGTAGATGCATTGGAACTCGAAAAAGCTGTAGTGCGGTTCACGGAATTTCAGGATAAATCATTCGCTGAACTTTACAACGGAAGCAGTCCATCCGCTAAACTTTACAGCGGAAGCTTCCGTGGAAAAGTTCTACGGAAGATTTAATTCACCGCCATCCTATTCGTCTTCCTTCCATTCAAAACTCCCAAAGAATACGGTGCATCATCGTTATCTTCGGTTTCTAACCGACATGACTGAGGTCCTGTCTTGGGCATGGGGGGCTACAGTTTTGGCGTATCTATTCAGGACATTGTATTTTGCCTCGCGTAAAACTTGTACTTCTGTTCCAGGATGTCTTGTTGCAGGTAAAAATCTCTTATTTTAGTGAAAATGTCTTATTGAATTTATCATGTCTTAAATTTTTTTGTTTGTACGTAGGTGTGATCGTACGAGTGGATTTCCATCGGACGACCTATTCCGATTCGTAAAATGAATAATGATTTGCCCTGAATCAAGCGATGGCGGATCGACAAGATCCTCAAGAAGGATGGAGAGAAGACGCCAAGGAGACAGTCTCAAAGGAACAACCCGCATCACCATCTCGTTTTTTATCGTGGGGAGTTCGATAGGATGCAGGTATATACTTGAAATTTTTGAGTTTAAGACGCATCATTGAATACTGTTTGATTTTTATTTTTTATCGAAAGCCTAAACCCTAACAACCTCCTTACGTTTGACGAGGACATCTTCATGGTTGTCAATATCGTAGCTGGGATAGCTTATACTCCGCTGATGCATGGGCCGATTGTGGAGTATCAGATGTCTGATAGAGTCATGCGGTAATTTTTTGGATGCTTCCAAGGCATTCATACCCCTCCTGTGGATATGAGGGCACTGAGATAGGCGCTCCACACGGACCCGGGAGATAAATTTCGGCAGGTAGATACGGCAGCACTAAGATCCGATCACTTGATTCTTTGGGACGATTGGCAGGCATCATTAGATATTGTTGTTACATCTGCGCCCGAGGTCTTACCGTTAGAGAATTATTTTTCATGGTATAGACGCATCACTCGATTACGTATTCATCCTCCAAACCGCAACCTCAGACCAGTGTACGAGCCTCACTCCTTATTTGATCAGTACTGGGCTCTTTCCATCGTAAGTACCTTTTTCTTATTTTTTTCTTTAATATTTAATTGTTGTTCGACTTGCATTGAATAATTTTAATATATTTTCAGATTACGAGACATCAACATTTCGTCCACAGCATTAGGGAGATGCAGGTCGTCCTTTCTGACCATATCGCGGCTCTACTTTCGCTGATGGATGCACAGTACGAGGATTTTATGGCCTCGGTTCTTGGGAGGAAGAGAAAGGACGCAGGACCTAACGATGTTGGCCAGAGCATCCCTCCTACTCAGAGCCAGCTCACATCTGTCGCAGTGCCACAGCATTCATCACATAGTCAACCTTTCAGCAGCGACGAGCCAATTCTCTGGACCAATCCCACGGCGACTATAGATTGTTCATACAAGACTGAGTATCTGGTTCCCCAGCCGTCAATGTTATTACCTAAGTGTCCTCTGCTTTCATTGGTTATCGAGTGCATACCCCCGACAGCATCCCTAAGAGAACTCCCAATAACTTCTCCAGCACCTGCTCCCGTTGCTCCTAGAGTTGTTAACTTCGTGTCAGTGTATCGTGGGCCTAAGGGTCATCCAATGAAGAAGATAGCTCCCACAAAACACGCGAGGGTAATGCAAGACATATTCTATGCTCTATCATCTAGTGATTCTGATTTTCTAGTTACTTTGGAGCAAAGTAGAGGATTTTATGACTTGACACTGCGTGCGTTGAAATCATTTGCTCCTGATCAATGGCTATTTGATGAGGTGATTGACGCATATGCTAGGGTGATGGTCTCGAGGCCTTCTTACCAGAGAAATGGAGTTTATGTTATGAGTTGTTTATTTGCGCAAATGTTCTCACGGGATTTAGGCAATTGGTTTGCGCAAAAGACTCGGGAAAATTCCATGCCGCTTCTCAAGGTCCTTAAAGATGTAAATGCCATTCGATCTGGTTATTTCACATATGTGAGAAGCGAAGGACAAATTCCGATCCATGCAGCTTCACTTGTGATGATTTCGATGTGCATCAACTTCCATTTCATCTTATACGTCTTCATTCTGGGTAAATGGACTGTACATCTTCTTGATCCCATGTATGAGGATATCGATTACATCACGGTAACCCAGATGTATAACGTACAGAGCAAATATGTGGTGAGTTTCTACATAGAATGATCTTCTTTCATTGGTTTTACCTTTACTTCATTAATTAATTTGGCTCGTTTTGTAGTATGTAGACGGAGTACTTTGCACATCTTCTTCGATCATTGCATCCCGACAAGTTTAGGAAGACTCATGCTCCCAAGTTGTTAGTGGTCAAGAAAAGGCCCAAGCAAACTAACAGTAGTGATTGTGGGGTGTATGTATTGAAGTACATAGATTACCTCATGCAAGGGATCAAAATGGCGGATTCAACATGGACAATCGATGATACCGACAATTATAGATACAGGATTTTCTATGAATTATTAACTTATAAGGCTCGAGAGATGCCTTCTCCACAACAAGAACAATCATTAAATGCTTAGATGTTTATTTGTATGTTGAATGTTATGATTCTGTAATTAATGTTTGTTGTTTTTGGTTGAGATGTTGTTTGCATCGTTTTTTGTTTTTTTTTTTTGTGGGTTTGCTGTTCGGTTCAGGGATCTGGAATGTATTCAGGGAGATATTGATAATAATACAAATGAACATAGTTCTGCTGAACTGTCCATTCGAAAAAAATAACCCCGTAACGCCTTATTGCTGGACTTCCCATCCGGGAAAAAGAACCCCGGAAGGCAGTGAAACACTTTTTTTTTGTCCATCCGTTGTAAATTATCCCGGATGGGGATAAATTGATAATTTCACTTTGTGTGCTATCCGTTGTAATTTTTTTCGGAATCCGACGATCTTTTTGCCGAAAGGGGATGACTTTGCTTTTAATACAGCTGTTCATTTTTCAAATGGACGACTTTTCTTTGTTTGCTGGCTAACCTTATGCAACAAATGTTATCTGTGGATCATCTCCCATTATCTTATAAATTTGTACTTGCAAAATAGGATTTGATCATTTCATGGCCAAATGTGTGACGACTTCAGCTACAAACATTGCATTTGGAAGAATCGAGCACCCGAAACCAGATAGTTCCATGATAACTCAATATTCTAAACTGTGACTTAAACTCCATATTACTCCCTTCTTTACAGAAAAAATACAACACTTTTTTTATATCCCACAATAATTATAAGATATCCTATCTATTTGAAAAGCATTTATGTAATATAAATATAAAATCAATCAAACTCAGCGACAATATATCCATTATTTTCCGTCACAACTGTTACAGTAAACCCTACTATCATAAAAAAAAAAATATTCTTTCTTCATCAAATTTCATAAAAATTCAACACACATATAAAATCCTGTGCCGATCAATTTATGATATTTATTTTGAAACGAAAGGAATAATATCTATCAACATTCCTTGATTGCAAACGGCAACAGTAATTCTCTTGCCTATATCTAAGAAGATGAACTCTACTTTAAAACGCACATAATCTGCACAAAAATATAAGAGTAAGTCCAATGGTATGTCAAAATGGCTTGTTAAAGACAAATTTGGCATGCCAGGTGGAAAAAATCGACCCCAATGGTGTGCTAAATTTAGCATGTCAGTGGTCATTTTTTTAACAAATGATCAAATCTTACGCCAAATTTGACGTGTTGAAATAGATTTGTCAAAATATTACAAAATTACATTGCTCATTTCTATTCTTTGAGTTTGCCATTGTTATTTTTTGACTTGGCATTGGACTTGCTCTTAATTGAAACAAGAGCAGTTTCTTGCACAAGAGTTGGAGCTCTGGCTTAAATGGCTCGGGAGCAATAACAAGAGGGCGATGTAAAACCAAATAGGCAAATCCAACAACAAAGGCTACCGGATTAGCTATCAGCGTAGAAGGTCATGATACAACAGCAGTAACACAAACGAAGCCCAAAGCTAACCAGAAAACTGGTACAGAAATCAACTATTCTGAAGTGTGTTTCTACATGTCACTCCTATTTACACAAAAAATTCAGCTCACATAGGGGGGCTGGCTCCTACTTGTCAACACCAGCCTCCTGAACTAGCTGATCGGTTAGAGCTGAAAGGCGAGCGACTTCAGTCTCAATACTCCTGAAGCACGAACCATCAGCGAGAGTTCTCGTATGAAGTTCAGTTTGGTCGAAGTGATGATAACCAAGTTGGAGCTTCATGGTAGAACCAGCTTTATGTACGAGACTCTGACTTAGCTCTGCAATTCTATCAAGTGCCGTGGTTGCAGCTTCAGCTTCAAGTTGAGCAGCTTCCAGTTGGAGCTTCTCGAGCGCCAGGTCTGCCACGCTTCTTCCATGGATCCTCTTCTCGGCCAAGGAATGGAGCTGCTTGAGATCCTCGGCTTCTTTGAGCATCTCTTCCTTCATTACCTTCAGTTCTCTTTCTTTCTCAGCCAGTTTCTCATGAACTGTTTTCAGCTCCTCGTCTTTGATTGTAAGAGCTCGATGTGCAGCAATTAGTTCACTCTCCTTTTCCCTCACGTATTCTCTGGTCAACTGTAGCTCTGCTTCAAGCTGCTTTAATTGCCACCCAGATTCATCAACAAGGTTCTTCGACTGTCTCTGCATCCGCTCCTGGTTCACGTCATCGCCATATGACCCCTCACTGGGAACAACTAGTTTCTTTGTGAGATCAACAATCCTTTCAACAACAGATTCGGCTGCGGAGAATTTCAACTGCACATCACTCAGCTCATGTTGTACTTGCACAACATAGTCATCCTTTACCATAAGTAAGTCAGTTGCTTGCATCAGCTGCCCTTCTTGATGTTTCCTGAGCATCCGAAGCTCCGACACTTCCGCATTGGCTTCCTCTAACTTCTTCCTCGCAGTGCAGAGTTCTAGGTCCCTTTCCTCCAGCACGAGCTTGAGTGACAATTGCGCAGATTTCAATTGCTGGATCTCCAGTCTCGCCTCAACTAGTTCTGACTCTTTAACTTGAAGTAGACTACTGAGTTTTTCAGATTCAAAGTTCTTGTGATTTAGCTCATCTTGAAGTGCAGATATCTCCTTCAGTGCTTGTTGCAGAGAAGACCTTTCACTACCGAGCTCCTGTTTCAACCCCTCCATTAGCTTCCTCTCCTTCAGCAACTCCTGCTCGAGTTCATAGCAACGGGCCTCTGCTGCCCTTAACTTGAGTCTCTCACTATCTACTTCGAGTCTTGCATCTTCCAAACTCGCCATGTATGACATAATAATTTGCTTTTGTTCCTCATGTTGCGCCAGTTGCTTGTCCAACAAAAGCTCTTGCTCCTCCATTTTCTGTCTAGAGAAAGCCAAAGATTTTTGGGAGGAAACCAACTCGGACTTCAAATCACCAAGAAGCATCTTCACCCTTGTAAACTCTTCTAATGTAAGATTACTCTCTTCCATCAGCCTAGAGGCTTCGTTTCTCAGTACACGGATTTCTTCTTGTGCAAACAACCACTGCATTGTCTTCTCTTCTAACTTCGCCTCAGCATCTTTTAGTTTCTGTTCTTCAAGTTTTTGCTGTGTTAAGGCCACCTCAAATGCCTTCTCTTTTTCCACAAGAGAAATCCGAAGACCTAACATTTCATTTTGTTGCTTCTGGATGACTTTATTGGCTTGAGCAAGTAGCTGTGCCCTGGATTCAAGATCTGTCTCAGCCTTTACGAAATCTTCACTCTTCTTTATCAATTCGTTTTTCATCTTGTCTAATTCATGCTCCTTCAACGACAATGAAGATTCTACAATGGCCATCTTCCTCTCCCGCTCGTGAATTAAAAGCTTCATATCTTTAATTTCTCTTGTTTGAGAAACCAATGTCAGATTAGACTGCCTCAGCTCATCTTCAAGTTTTCCCTGCTTAGAACAAGCAGTAGAAATTTCTTTTTCACGCCTTTCCAAATCTTCTTTTGCATGGGTCAACTCATCAAGCTCCAAACTGACAGCAATCTCAGCTTTCTCTAGATCTTCTTCCTTTTTCTTCAAGGCCTCCAATGCAGACTGAAGATCAAATTCCAGGGTTTCAAAGTTCAGCCCGAGTTGAATATCATTGGGTAAATGTGAATGTCCATTCAACTGTTCCTCCAACTTCACCGACTGTGACTGCAAAAATAACCTCTCCAGAAGATTTGTAGCAGGTTTCAACGTCTCACTGTGTTTAGTACCCGATTTCCTGTTCTCAAACACGGATGTGATAGGAGAGGTATAGTTCCTTCTCACGCATGACACATTAGATACTCTCCTCGGCTGAAATAAGATCCCAAGGGAGCACACCTGCAAGTAAAACACAAAAATTACAGTTTACTCAAATGGGATGATGAAGCTATGTCGTCCTTCACAACTTTCTTCAACCAAGATCCACAACAAAGCAACTCACAGAAACCACGTTTTAATATGAAAACCGATCTAATCACCAAAAGACTGCAAGGACTAGACCAAGATCCTCGTTTGTGTATAACTGAATTTGACGAGAGACATAGAGAAACTTCTTTAGAGAGAGAGAGGGGGGGGACAACCAAGCACAGGGTTCAGCGGCTGGAACCAGGACACCCATACAAAAGTTGCAACAAACAATAAAACCAGAATGTACATTTGTCTAATAATAATCATCCAAGCGGAGCACATCAATCCCTTATTTCACAACAACAACAACACCAACTCAGCACATCGATCCCTCGTTGGATACGCCAATATAAAATCACATATCCCTCAACTACACCCCATCGAATCATCGAATCCATTCCAAATCGCGTAAACAATGATTTACCAGTCAAGGTAATTCCTCAACCATTCACCTCACAACACAACAGCACCTAAAGAATCAAGGAACAAATCCACAATTGCTGTCCTCGATTGAGCTCACACTGAACAGCGAAATCATGCAAAGAATCAACAAAACAAATCCACAAGAAACCTCAAGATTCCTGAATCGACACTACATATCTCGCATAAACACAACAATTATCGCACCGAAACCCTAGAATTGTTCAACGGAGTCCAAGTCTTGACAATGTGACAGCATATAAACAAATCAACACCGGAAACAATATAACAGAACCGATATAATACTGAAACCAAAGAGAAGAAGAGCAGTACACCACCTCGGAACTGCGGCGACAAGAGGAGGCAGGAAAGCGAGGGCGAATCGAAACTGAGACCGCCGCCATGAATTGGCCGCGTAGGTCATCGACGAAGAGAACTGGATACGGAAAATTGGCGTCGGAGAACGCTGGTCGGCGCCATGGGAGGAGAAGGAAAGGAGCGGAGAGGAAGGGATTCTCTGAGTTGCGTAAGAAGAGAGAGAGAGAGAGAGAGAGAGAGAGAGAGAGAGAGAGAGAGAGAGAGAGAGAGAGAGAGAGAGAGAGAGAGAGAATCTTCTCGATGTTGCTCTTGTTGCAGGGAAAGAGAGAAAGGGAGAGAGAGAGGCCAACCTGCCTTCTTGTTGGGGGAAGGAAAAAGAGGGATTGGGAGGGAAAGGAAAAAGTGGGGGGTGCACGTTAGCCCTGGAAGGGCCCTACAGTGCTGCGAAATTGGGTGTGGCTAACGGGCACCGTCCCGGCCAGGTACGTATCAGTATGACAGTATCAGGAAGTCGCTATCAGTTACAGGTGGTGTCCTTGTTGGTCTCGGGAAACCTTATCCAATCCCATGTTGTTAATCGTTATCGGTATGTTTGATTGGTATGTCTATGAATCATCGATCTGATAAATTAAGGAAAAGATTGTTATCGACTGGTTTATATGTGTGTATTGTTGATTGTGTATGACGGGCGGTGAAACTATAACCTTAAAAACATATTATTTTTATCCCATAATTATTACAATGTTTTTTTATTGTACTATTCAACACATAATTTGAAGAGTTTGATTATTCATATGAACGACACGATTTAATTTTTCTATTGATATACGATTATAATACATTACTTTTATTATCATTAACGTTTTATGATATTTTCTTTAAAAAAATTCGATCGTTTTATAACACTTATCAGAATTTTTATCGCATCCATTAAAAAAAAATTACAATTTCTTTTTATTTTTGATAGGGCAATTCCTCTTTATCGTATTATGTGGTCTATCCACAAGGCTCTTTTTGTGGAGCCCAAGTTTCCTGGGCTTGAAACGTGAAGCGTCCTCATCAGGGTTCGCAGATATTCGAAGACATTAACAGTACCATATGTTTCTTTCCCACAAAAATAAAAATAAAAATCAGTATCATATGTTTACTACAGTATAATTTTTTCTGAATTCAGATGAACCGTAGTTGTGTCACATACACGTTCAAAACATTTACTGTCTGATGCCGGTGAATTTTTTTTGTTGAAGAATGAGAAGTTCGAGGTACTACAATGCACAAGCATTAAATTGTATGCAAACCTATGCATTTCAGTTAGTATACTTCTCACACTACCAGAGGTTGAATTTGCGGTAAGTTATCTGAGCTTGAATTTGTTTGCGCATACAACATCAAATTATGTCTTTCTAATAAAGAACTGAAGTTGCATTCTCTGTTGTATGTCGTGCCATATCACACACTCTGCGTGAAGTAATTTGGAAGCAAAAAAGGGGGAGTTCATATACACCCACGGGGTGTACCTATATTTTTTTAATTTTTGATTGATTATCAAAATTTATTATATTTTTTATTAATTGAGTTTTTTTAATCAATCAAACTACAAGAAAATACGGAGAATGTATATCCCGATGTGTACCTAATACTCCTCAATAAAAAATTATTTTTTTGTCGGAGAGTATTACGTGTACAGATGAATGTACACCTTAGCATTTGTCCGTTTTTTGATTGATTGAGTCAAATAAATTGAGATAAATCTAAATTTATATATCAAAAATAATTTTTTTATAAATAATCATATATAATCTGTTATATTTATAAAAAAAGTTTTTTTTATAAACAACCACATATAATATGTTATATTTATAAAAAATTTATCTAAATCTTTATATTTTCATTTTGTCTACCCAATTCTGTGCTTTTCATTTTGACCACTCTTCACATTCTCTGTTAAATTTTAACGGCAGTTGATAGGTAAAAATAAAAAATAAATTCAAATCTCATTTTAAATGCTTGAAATGAATCCTTTCAGTTCGATTCGAAAAAGATAAATACCCATCAATTGTTTTTCGGATTTGTTTCCTTCATCTTCAACCTAGCCACAAGTGTTCTATTTTATCAAGAACCCTAATTTCTCAAATCATCAAAATCCTTCGGATAGGAGACACCCATCCATTCTATAATTTTGAAAACTGAATCCCTCATCCCCAAATAAAATTCTAAGTCGTCGTTTTCGTACTCTTGCAATTCGTTTCTTCTCCCACCCAATTCGTTTCATCCCCACCCCAATTCATTATTACCTTGATTGAAAAGAAAAAGCATCCAACAGATTTATTAAATTTTTATGTTTTAATTGATGATGTAGATGAAGGAAAACAAGATAGAAAACTAAATCACCATGCTAGGGTTCATGGGGAAAATCTGGGAACTTGATTTTGATCGTGAAACATGGAGTAGCAGTGAGGTATGTTTGCAATGGTTTGAACTTGTGGGGGCAGCCTTATTTCGTTTATTCTATGAATTTTTTTTATAATTAATCATCTCAAATTTTTTATTAGGTTTTATAAATATTAAAAATTTTGAGATAGTTATTTATACAAAAATCTTAAAATAAATATTATAAAATATATGAGATGAAAGGAGTAAAACTTTTATTTAATCACTCCATCAATTAAACATCACACTTTTAATGAGGGTGTATATCTCGAGGATGTACTAATAATTCCTTCTTTTCGTTCCATAATTTTTACTCATGATGATTTTATATTATTTTTTTAATAAAATTATTATGAAATATTAATGATACGATATGAAAAATATTATGAACTTTAATGTTAGATTAAATTTTTTTCTAACATCATTAAAAATAATAATATAATATTTTAAAATATATATCATTAAAAAAATATGAAATAAAGAAAGTAAAATCTTACGAACAGTTCAACAGTTGAATGTGTTGAATTGTGCTTCAGTGATCTTGATCGTACAAAGGTTTTATGATGAGTTGATCTTTAAGACGTGTTTCACTAATTCCTTTCAAACATAAGATGCCATAACAATAAAACGTTTCATTGTTACCCTAAATCTGATCGGATTATATGAGCTCGAGGAGCAACCCTCTTATCCTATTTTGCCCAACAAGAAGCACAATTCGACGGTACATCAGAATATCCCCTTCTCAAATCCGTCATCCAACGGATGATGTTGCCCCAAACCAACGATCAACTTACTCAACTCGAACCAAACCCTCTGCTTCCAATTCGTGTGTAAACCATCGTTTACCATGACATCCGATTGAACCACTCTGCATCGACTCTGCGATTTTCGCGCCTGAGTCAAATCCCTCTTCATCAGGTACTGCTTTCTCTCTCTCTCTCTTTGCTTATGTTCATGTTGGATAAGAGTCATCGTCTATGCTATCGGGTTCTCCCCCTCCCCCCACAAATTGATGCTCATGGTTGTGACCATGTTATTGTGTTGCGATGAAACGAAGTGGGTAGTTTCAAGTTCTGGGTTTTGTGGGTGTTTTGATATAGTAAATGGCATGCTCATGAAGTGTTTGTGGAAATGTTTCTGTGCGATTTTCTGATTTTTCTAATTGCATGATGATTGGGAAACGTGCTCCAACTATGGTGGATTTTCTAACATTTTATTTCCAGGGAAAAAACATTGTGATGTATGTATATTGGGAAACCTGAACTAGAGTTTAGTGTTTATGCCACATGTATCATTTTTGTTCCTGCATATTAGAATCAGGCGTAACTGTGTTTTAGATTATGACGATGTACATCTCGCCCTCCCCAAACCCTGTCGATGACGGGATTAACTGCTGATGTTGTTGTTGTCGTCGTTGTTGTCGCACATTGTTACTGTGCTGTTGTTTTTTCGACTTGTTGATCTAGTGCCTGCCATGGTTGGACTGTAGCAAGAACAATGGATGAGTCTACGAAAGGGAACAACGAAATATTTAGCACTTAACCAACCTAAACAAGTTATCGTGATCCCTTTGTAAGAATCGGTTGCTTTCAAAAGTTGTCTTCTCATGCTGGGAGGAGCTGTGGTGATGCGCTGTTGATACAATTTGAACTATGAACGTATACTTGTTTAGGTTTCAGCAGACTTTCGCAAGCTGAAGCTGTCTCAGTTGCCACCAGCTTATTCTTGGAGCAAATTTAAGTGTTAGGTTCATAGAAATGCATATGGTGCATCCTTGCGAACTATATTGCTAGATATCATGAGCAATGTATTGGGTTATGGAGCGCCTATAATCGTGCAAACTCATGAAAATGTCAGCACTTTGAGTGCAGGTGTTGCAAATTCTTGGAAAGTCGAAGCTGCACAATGGCACATCTACTGTCAATGCCTTGCTCTTCGCAGTTTCTCTCTACTTGGGACCCATCATCCACATTTTTGCACCGAGAAGGAGTAAGGTTATCCTCTTCTTTCATTGTACAGTCACCAAGGTCTTCGTGCAAGAGGCTTGTGCAGCGAGGAAAGCGCGTAGGGAACTCATGTGTTGTGTGTGCGACCACACTTCCTCTCCACGAAGAAGCTAAAACCCAATCTGGTTTTGGCTCTGGAGAATCCAGTAACGGTGCGCCCAAGGGCAAGCGAGTGATGATTATTGGTGGAGATGGATACTGTGGCTGGGCAACAGCTCTTCACCTATCCAACAAAGGCTATGAAGTTGCCATTGTCGACAGTCTTGTCCGTCGCCTATTTGACCACCAACTGGGTCTTGATTCCTTGACTCCCATTTCCTCCATCCACAATCGCGTTCGTCGTTGGAAATCTCTGACTGGGAAAACCATTGATCTTCACATCGGTGATATTTGTGATTTCGAGTTCCTAGCAGAAGCCTTCAAGTCTTTTGAGCCTGATGCAGTGGTTCACTTTGGCGAGCAACGGTCTGCTCCGTATTCCATGATTGACCGATCAAGAGCGGTTTACACACAGCACAACAATGTTATCGGGACACTCAATGTTCTTTTCGCCATAAAGGAGTTCAGAGATGAGTGTCATCTTGTAAAACTGGGAACTATGGGAGAGTATGGAACTCCGAATATTGATATCGAGGAAGGTTACATAACCATCACTCATAATGGGAGAACCGACACTTTGCCATATCCAAAGCAGGCAAGTTCTTTCTATCATCTGAGCAAGGTCCATGATTCACACAATATAGCATTTACATGCAAAGCTTGGGGGATCAGAGCCACTGATTTGAATCAAGGCGTGGTTTATGGACTAAGGACGGATGAGACCGAGATGCATGAGGAGCTGTCCAATAGGCTTGACTATGATGGTGTATTTGGTACAGCGCTCAATCGATTTTGCGTCCAGGCTGCCGTTGGTCATCCCCTTACTGTATATGGTAAAGGAGGACAGGTATGAAATCTCATTCGATTTTTCTTTTGTTGAATTTATTTTGATTGCTGATGCCGGCGTTGGTATTTTTGCTTCTGCTTTAATGCGGTATTGGATTTATTTTTTGTATCTTCCTGTTTTCAGACCAGAGGGTACCTTGATATAAGAGACACGGTTCAATGCGTGGAGCTGGCCATTGCAAATCCTGCAAACACTGGTGAGTTCCGCGTCTTTAATCAATTCACGGAGCAGTTCTCTGTGAGAGACCTTGCTGCCCTTGTGACCAGGGCAGGGGAGAAGCTCGGCTTGAAAGCGGAAACTATTTCAGTCCCCAACCCCAGGGTCGAGGCTGAAGAACATTACTACAACGCCAAGCACACCAAGCTCATGGAGCTGGGTCTGAAACCTCACCTTCTGTCAGACTCCCTGCTGGATTCGTTGCTGAATTTTGCCATCAAGTACAAAGATAGGGTCGATACGAAGCAGATCATGCCGAGCGTTTCGTGGAAGAAAATCGGGGTCAAGCCGAAAACTGTCGCCTCCTGATTTTGTAAGCTCTTTCTCGGTTACTCCTGTGACTTGTGTGCTCCTTCTGTTTAGGTCTCTCTTAGTTAATCCATGATGGTCATAAGTTATCAAGTTGTAAAAGCAGGAATGAACATGTGTGGATGCAGCAAAATGTATTGATTAAACATTATGGATTATAACACGGATGAATGTGATCTCTTTATTTCACCTATCGATCCCTAGTGACTAACTAGCGCGATCCTTTGAACTGGTTCTTAGAATTTTGCAAAAGGATACGAACATTTTCGCTCCTTTTCAAGTCACTCAATACAAAAACGATTATACAGACAATCTGAGTTGTCTAATACAATTCCTTTCTTCTATGCTAACCATTAAGCTTAACATTAAGCCGTCTCAACCAAACAGAATGAAGCACCATATGAATAACATCAAATGGTTTCGCCGGCCTATTCAAGGTGAAGTGCCGCTGCACCATCAACACCCTCCTCTGCAACCTCAAGTACTTCTTCGTCGAAACCCCCTGCAGTATTGTCTTGATCTCTGGTATCTGCCTTACCGGAACATGAATTGAGAACTTACTCCAATCCAAAACATCTCCAAACGGCAATGCATAACCGTCTGACACGATCACCGGGAACACATCCTACAGATATCGCCTCGACTATCCTAGGACTCGTGACCTCGTATCCGCTAGGACACAGGCAGAACCTGCTGTTGGCCATCATGGATGTGTAGTTGAGTGTTTTCGGGAGGTAGTCATAAACAAGGACTTCGTTGTCTTTGTCCTTCCAGTGTTGGAAGAGGATTTTGCGGACAATGCCGTGGCTGCCTCCAGCGAAGAAGGCGAGGATGTGGCGGGATAGAGGGGGTTCTCCTGGGGACTGGTAGCCGAGGATGGAGCGACGTAGAAAGATCTCGGGCATGGAGACGTCACGGACTGGGAGGAAGCCTTCAGTTATGTTTGCATTGCAGACGACTCGAATGAAGTTCTTGTAAAGCTCAGGCGAGGCTGCTGAGACGTCCGGTGCCTGAAGAAAACCAAAAGAAGATGAAAGATATGCTCTAAAGACGATCTGCTAACTGCTGTCACTTTTCATATGTCAGTTGAAAACTCTCACCGCCTATGTTGATTTACTACATACATAGAATCTGCTAAATGGATTTGTATTAAGTTCCAGTTAATTTTGTGATACAAGGCATACAATAAGCAAGGGATATGTACCCAATCATGGCAAGAAGCAAGGAAATGATCAGCGCCGCGGCTTCTGTTCCAGAAGGGGTACCTTTCTGCCACCATATGAATATAGTCTGCCACTATATTCTGGAGCCTGTCACGGGCATAGGTAGTGTAAGGCCTGTAAACATAGCGGATGATGCCGACAATGCTGACAGGAAGGAAGAAGACATGAGCCTCGTCTGGATGCCGAGCAGTAAAGGGGCTGTTTCCGGTGCATAACTCGTCGATAATCCGCCCTTCGATGGAATATATATCATTCATTGGCCCGTGGTTGAAGATTGGCGGGCCCATATCTTGAACCTCTTCTCCATTTCTATATGGCTCCTAGTATCATGTATAGAACATATTAAGTGATCATCAAATACTGTCAAATCTCTAGTGCTTATAATTCTTGATTAAAATACCACAAACTCTGATGCATTATTACAAACACGTTCTCTGTCATTATTTGATTCAAATGTGAACTCAGGATTATCTGCAAGGCGGTGTTTTCTCTTTAACGTCATTTGATTGCTATTACATTTAGAACATCAATTGTTCTTTATCAGGATTCGTACAAAAACTTGATGCATATAAACTTGAGGTTTATCGAGAACATTGTATGCAGTTAGTCAATGATTATTTTTCTTGTAGATACCCGAGAAGCGGAGACCGAGCTAAAGAATAGAACAGGGGACCAATGTGGATCTGTATGTGCTTACCCTAACAAAGAAAATGAATGCAACTCCCAAAAAAGACTACTGTACAGACTAACAGTTTCGAACCAAGAGTTGGATGTTGAAGGAAAACAGAACAAATAGATAGCATGAAACTATTCCCAAAACTTCGCATGAAACTGATAGCAACTTCTGCTTCATGCAATGATAACATAAACTGCAGTTCTTTTTGTAGTTGCATTGCAAAGTCTTTGCCTAGGCCAAGTTCGAGTACAGAAGGGATAGAGAGAATTAAGCTCATTCATAATATCAGCTCTAGTTAGCTAGGACTTGGGAGGATATGGTGCTCCACTCTTGTCTCTTGAGTCTTCACTTACCCATATTCCATTCAATCTATTATGTAGTTGGTACAGTATCTAATAAGTTGATTGCCCTCTGTTGTTTCATATCTATCGGTTTCAACCATACGTAATATCAACATCAATCCAGATGTTTCTATTAAGACAATTTCAATTATAGAAATGGTTTAAATAAAAGAATCAAAGTATTCGTATGCTATAGCATAAGAGTGTCTTCGAATTCAACGTGTATTTCTTTCATTCAAAAGATTGGATAACTATACATTCAAACGTGACTATGAGGGAAAAAAAAAAAAAAAAACCTTGACTATAACTATATGATCGGTTAACCTATTGAAAAAACAGTGGTTGTATATTTAACTGTACCGGTTATAGGTTGAGGTTCAAAGAAGAATTGTATATTTAACTGTACTGGTTATAGGTTGAGGTTCAAAGAAGAATTACTGATCTAGTTAGGATGGCTAATTAATAGTTCACCAATGTTTTGACTTTTAAATATAGCCTTTGTGTAGATATAACAACCATAATGAAGTGCCCCAAGGATTCACTACTTCCATTGATTATATGTCCTGGCTCTGATCTAATGTCTTGCTATGTTATCCATATAGTATATCTTAACTATCGAAAAGCATTTACTTATACTTTAACTTAGAAGGTGATCTCCAAGATGCTGCTGCATATATTTGTACCCAATAATAAGTAGTTCCTACAGCGTATTTGGTTAGTACATGGTTAGTACACGATATTAACGCATTAAAACATTAAAACATTAAACGCTAAACCTTCAAAACATTAACATTAAAACATTTAACGCATTAAGATAACAAAACTAAACCTGATTCAAAAGCAAATTGTCTAACAAAAACTGAAAAGTTGGTGATTACTAATCACAAACGGTTATATATTGAGATGGCGGCCAAAACTGAAACAATGACTTACAATGCTATTAGTATGTCGTCTCCGTCTCATGACAATAGGCGAAGAAACATTATGTTGATAATGAATGGATTGCATAGAAGAAGGAGGATAAGGATATATTTTATTGGTGGTGATGATGACAGGAAAAGTGAAGAGGTCATGAAAATAGTAGTGAACCGATGAGATGACGACGACGAGGACTAGCGATGAGCATAAGATCATCGGCACGCTCTCTTTGGAGTTTTTGGCCATGGCTCCAAGATGGCAATGTATGGTTTCACCCCAAACCATGCACTGCCACGGCCGCCTCCTCCCCGTTGATCAATCCTTGATGATCACCCTTTTCTCTTTCTCCTTGAGGGTTTTAGACATTCTCATGATATATATCTCATATGTGAATGATCATGCCAATGTGGTTTAGGGTTTCATAATTTGATGTCAAAGTGGTGGTGAAGTACTTGTGATGATGATAGTGGCCATGAATGATCATGGCATGGGCGATGAAGGAGAATAGAAGATCAGTGAGAAGTGGAAATTAGTAGATTTTGTTTTTCCTAGTCCTATTTTTTGGGCATGAAAAGAGCTCTCACTTTGTTAAGTTGTTATGTATCTGTTGATTAACTTATTTCTTTTAATTTAGGTTTATTTATGGAAAATTAATTGAACAAAACAAGAGACAATTGAGGAAACAGGCAAGGAGAGAGAATGGGAGGGCGGCTACGCTATAGAGAGTCTGGTATGATGGAGTTGTGAAACTAGTTTGGTCCCTTGCCATTCTGATCACGATTAAGTTACTCACATGCTTCGTGTAAATATTCATGGACGATTACCCATTCCTCGAAACGCATTAGTCTGTGGTTAGTTACCGCATCATTGTGTCATCCTTGTAATTATCGACTTAATTTTATTGGATAGCAGTTCAATCAATTGATAATCACATAAAATTTAAAAATCATATTAAAAATATCGTATTACGAAACTTATATATCAGAACTTAAGTTAGTAGTCATCAAACTATGTGCCCTACCGATGGGTTAAGTGTCTTGTGAGGCTATAACATGAACTTACAAATCAGTTATGAGTCGACATCGGCACCTTAGACAAACGTGCAAGTGAACTTCCTATGATCTCAAGACATGTTCCTTCGATCAAATTATTAACATAGTGCAGTATCTTATTTGGCGTGACCAATATTTCCATTCTTGCAATTAGAGTAAGATCTATTCTCTCATACGTGCCAAAACAGAAAAGGAGAACAAAACGTAACAGTGGAAACAAGAAAAACAAATAGTCCAAGGCAGCAAAACCAACCGGTGAAACACAACGAAAGCCACGAATCAAGTTTTGCAAGTTTGTAGAACTCGGGGCGCAAAGATGAGATCCACAAACCCACCACCAAAAACAGCAACAAATCCCACACCATTACACACATCACATCATCATCACCATCATCAAAGTCATCATCTTCATCATCTTCCTCGTACCAAATCGAATCACATTCATACCAAAAACCAGCACGCAATTCATAAATTTACGTACGTTCCATGCTTTCCACACTCCAAATCTGTGATGCCCATCAGCTGTTCGACGAAATGCCTCAAAGAGAGAATGATTTTGTTTATCATTGAAGCCTGAGATCAGTTTCCTGTTTCATCTGGGTCTACTTGAGATATTGTTTCGCAGATGGGTTTCGTGTCTGGGATCGTTTTGGGGTTTGTTTTCGGGATCGGGTTGATCGTGGGATTTGCTAGATGTCAACAAGTTCGAGCCAAACGTCGCTCTGAGTTGGTAATTTTATGAATCGTTGCCTACTGTTGTGTTTAACCCCTATTGATCAACATATCGAGAACAAACGACATGTTGTTTGTTTTGATGCGATACATTTTAGTTTAATGATTTAAAGAGCTGATAATGCTCATATCATCGTGGGTATGATTAATGTTTGCTTGTATAATTTTTTCTTAGGCAGAGGCGACGGCAGCATTCGCGCGAATGACCGTACAAGATACTAAGAAGATACTTACACATGGGGAGTACCCTTCTTGGGTTGTATTTTCACAATGGCAGAAGTTGAGTTCCTTTTCTCTCCAACATTTCTTCTTTGTTCGCTCAGCGGACTATCATCAATTCCTTCTTTGCTAACATGGTGCTCGTCGATTTTGTTCCTCCAGTTAGGTTGGCTTAACCAGCAGCTGGAGAAACTGTGGCCTTACATAGACGAGGTAATTGTAATCTTGACTGATCCTCAAGGATGATGATCTAACGAAAAATGCGTGATGTGGATTTTATTCTGTTCAACCGACGTGGTGTTAGGCAGCGTCCGAGCTGATAAGGAGCTCGGTGGAACCAATTATTGAGCAATACAGACCGCCGATCTTAGCCTCCATCGAGTTCTCTAAGCTGACCCTTGGCACTGTGGCTCCACAATTTACAGGTTAGCCCAAGTGCAAGAGATATGATAGCTTTAGATGTTGGCTATGTGAAAAATATTTTGCTGAAATCGGCATGACTGCAGGAATCTGTATGGTGGACAGTGAACCTGGGGAAATCATCATCGAAGTGGAGATTCAATGGGATGGGGATCCGAACATTGTGCTTGAGATAAAACCATTGGTTGGCGTGGCACTACCTATACAGGTATATTACATTTTATTCAATCTATTGTTAAGTTGTTGAAGAAAGGCATCTGAAATAAAGAATTAAGCTTTATGCTAAAGCCAAGCTGCAGCATCAAACAATATGGAGATCCTGACCAGTAACAAAAGGAGTCGGATCGCCGGGTGTCCTCACATGGTGCTGTTGGTGCTGTGGTGCATATGGGCCATTGGATGCTCCTCATCTTTGTTGTGGTCCTCATCTTTGTTTTTTTTTTCCTTCCCAAATTACTCTCAACCCTTGGATGAAATACAACGGTAGAAAATGCATTACCGCAGATGTGCTGTCCATGGTTGCACAGCTGTTGATCCAATTCCTTTAGTTTTAACTGTAATAGGATTCTCGTGAGGATTCTATAGAATAGTTCTCCATTCAGCTTTCTTTTGTTATCATTTATTTCATGGTGTAACTGCCCAGGTCAAGAATATTGGATTTACTGGGATTTTCAGGCTAATCTTCAAACCACTGGTAGATGAGTTCCCATGTTTTGGAGCTATTGCTTATTCTTTGAGCAAAAAGGTACTCTGCGTTAATTTTCTAGATTGCGTCCATCTATTTTTTGTTTTACTTTTTTTTTTTTGTCCCAGACTTTTTCATCCACTGTCAATGAAACTTAGGAAAGGGATCTAAGATGTGGCTGAGCAACTCGTCCTGTCATAAGAGGAAAACTTCTGTGATTTGTTTAAAGGGTTCAATGCTCTTGCTATCTTGTGATTGCAGAAACAATTGGACTTTACATTGAAAGTTATTGGTGGCGAAATATCATCGATTCCAGGACTTTCAGATGCTATTGATGTAAGAAGAGAAAGTTCCCTTTTCTTCCTCTTTTTCATGTCTGAACCACTTAAGATACTGTCCAACTTGATGCCTTTGTTAATTATGCTGTCCGAATGAGGTTTTGTTTGATCACCTTCTTCGTTCACTACAACAAAACCTCATTCGGGTAGGAAATTACTTTCTCTGATTGCCTTCAGACTGGTGTTGGGGAAAAAAAAACAGTCCGTTTGCCCCAACCCATCACTGTAAAGCCTCCAAGCTGTGTTTCTCCTTCTATTTTTATTCTCTTTCGTGCTGTGGTTCTGATGTTGACTGGGATCAATCTACAGGAAACCATCAGAGATGCTATTGAAGATTCTATCACTTGGCCAGTTCGCAAAATTGTGGCCATATTACCAGGAGATTATAGGTAACAGATCGCAGTAAGATACTCTCTTACACACGTTTAATGGCGCATGAAATTTTTTCTAAATAGAGCCTTTTGCATTTTACCCTGCTTCCCTGTTAATATGATACTAGTATGTATTGTTTCTAATGGGTCATATATCCTTGAGATAACTCACTACCTGCTAGCAAGTTTTCTTTCAAAGATTGATCGATTTGTCCTACTATAATGATTTTAGTGACCTCGAGCTGAAGCCTGCAGGCATGTTGAGGGTGAAGCTTGTCCTAGCACAAGAATTGGTCAATAAAGATCTTATTGGGAAATCTGATCCTTTTGCGCTCCTTTATGTTCGGCCATTACATAGTAGAACAAAAAGGAGTAAAACAATTGTAAGTCAAATATTTACTCGTGTAAATGTTTCTTCCTAGAATCTACATGACATTGTTTTCTTTTATCAGAACAATCAATTGAATCCTGTGTGGAATGAGAACTTCGAGTTTGTAGTTGAAGACCAATCAACGCAGTGCTTGACTATCAAAATCTTCAATGATGAAGGCCTCCAGCCATCTGAACTCATTGGTTGTGCTCAAGTGGAGCTGAAGGATCTTGAGCCTCGTCAAGTGAAACTTTTTTGGCTGAAGCTAGTCAAGGACCTGGAGGTCCAAAGAGACACTAAGCACAGGGGTCAGGTATGATTTTTTGCCTCGCCATTAAATTTCATTATTTGTTGATCATAAATAAATTCTTGCAGGCATTTCTCTATCTTCACCTGGAAAAAAAAATACTTGCGGAAGGAGTTTTGATACAGAACATACTGTAGATCTAAACTGATAAAATAAGGGAAGAAGAATTTGGCATGAAGCATACGGAAGTCATATGAAAGTAGTAGTAAGAGAAATTAGTTGCTTCTTTGATAGAGGGACAAGCTTGGTCTGTTTGTCAGATACTCCATGTATACGTCTCTCTTTCTACAGAGTGAGGTGTAAAATCTCCTCTCTCAAACTCCTCAGTAGTACAAGCCTTTGACACTAGGTCAGTTTCATTTGATAAAAGAATCCTGGTCAGCTAGTCAGCTACAAAACTATGTCTCTTGGCTTCCGCTTTTTCTCTTTTTATATATTGTTGTCCAAGTGATCAGGACAACAGTACCGTAATCCGCTTTTAGATTTCCAAACTTATGCTTTACTTCAAGAGTCTTTCATTATTGTGCTATTTTGCCTTACCATTAGGTTCGTGTGGAGCTTTTGTATTGTCCGTTTGGAACGGGAGGCCAATTTGCAAAACCTTATCATCCTGACCTCTCTTTGACATCTTTGGAACGAGTTATGAATTATGAAGCGGATGACTCAGGGGCTGTCGAAATTGAGAAGAAGAACGAACAGATGAGACGGGAAGTCATCCTCAGAGGTGTACTTTCTGTTACAGTTGTTAGCGCTGAAGGTTTGCCAGCTCTAGATATCTTGGGGAAATCGGATCCTTATGTGGTTATCATGATGAAGAAGTCAGGAGCCAAAGTGAAAACCAGGGTATGGTTCCATCCATTTCTTTGTTCATGCCCAGGCTATTATTCTTTCTGGAGAAAACAGATCATTTGAAGTATGCTATCTGTATCTGTTCGCTTATGGTTCTTATACCACACAGGTTCTGAATGATACCTTGAATCCAGTTTGGAATCAGACGTTTGATTTTGTGGTGGAGGATGCACTGCATGAATTACTGATTTTGGAGGTCTACGATCACGACACTATTGGAAAGGTAACTTATGGTGATATAAGCGTTTACTAGGAGTTTGCTTTGGTTCTGTCAGGGATGTGATGCTGTTAATTGGTATCTCTTATCCTCTGTCTTCTCTGGCACATCTTATCATGCTCTCACAAGAGTTTCCCACAAGTAGAACTCATTCAGGCATATCTTTGATTTTTCTCCCTCATACACCTCTAAAAGAGAGAGTACTCGTTCTGAAACATACATATTTATCATACTTTCACTGGGCTTTCTGTTGTAACTTCAAAGTTTTGGTGCGTGAGTTTCGTGAGTTGGTCTGTGAACTAGTTTGCTTTAGAGGTTACCAACTCGAGACCTACTATTCCAATTTATTCCCAGCATGGTTGGGAAACCTATAAATCTTCCACATTTGAGTCAAAATACTTCAGTAGATGAGATTGATGGGTAAAAGTGTATTGAGTTTTCGAGTGGTGATGAAGCTGTATGGACTGTTGGTAATAGTTACCCACATTGGGTTTGGTGAAAATAATAGAAGAACATATATACATCCTAAGGTATTTCACTCATTGTCAATTGGTTTTGGGTTGAAACCCCTTGAGAATCTGGTATTGAAACAAATAGCCAGGATGTGAGTGCCGATGTCAGAATAGCTAAGGCTTGCTGATCATTCTGACAACTATGATTTAGTCGAGTCGATGAACATAAGAATAATAGCCGAATATTCTTGTACAGTTAGCCTTGGCATTGCAACCTAACATCCTCTATCTGAAACATGGAAAAAAGACCCTATCCTTATGATTCAAGGATTGTTAGTACTTATCGAAGATTCGTCTGAATCAAACTTTGATTTGAGCTGATTAATTCCTTTTTATAACGCTTCTCATGTTTCTTGCATGTCTCAGAATTACATAGGGCAGTGCATCATGACGCTCACAAGACTGCTAGTTGAAGGAGAGTTCTACGACGACTTCCCTCTCGCGGGAACAAAATCAGGGAAGATATCTCTGCATCTGAAGTGGGCAGTGCAGCCTATAATCCGGGATTCATAGAACATACATGCTCTCTATGTACATTAAAGACCGGAGATCAAGTCCCTCGCTTCTTCCTCTACTCTGTCATCAGCTTAGGCAAGATGTCGAACGTGCACCATGCCATACTCCTTTTGTCATTTCCACCTGAATCTGATTGCATGACGATTCGAAAAGCCCGTTGATGATTTTACGGTGACGCGAATACAGAGGCAATATACTGTGAGACAGACACAAGCGACTATCGCTAGTTTCCCCTTAACATCTAGTTTGCCTACCATTTGCTATTTGCAGAATCTGATACTCCTAGATGTCAGTTATGACATGAACCATATTGATTTTCCAATGAGGAAAAATACCAAGCGTTGAGGTTTAGACCCCTAAGAACTATGGTTTTCTTTAAAAGGAAATCCCGAAGGATTTTCTTTTGATCAATCAATAATCCGTAAATCTAAAAGACCTTAAACCAATTTTCGTTGACGGACTCACCGTCACAAAGTAGTCTTAAGAACTATGGTTTGTTTCTTCTTCTTCTTCTTCTTTTTTTTTTTTTTTTGGTTTTTTTTGATAATTAGATTACTACAAGGTCAAATTCCAAGTTCGATCCACAAACATCTGGACTGGGATCCACTGCAGTTTGAGTTGTTTGTGTGGCCTGTCTGTGTTGTTGTTTTTTTGTTTTTTTTTTTTTGCATTTAAAAAATTTAAAAAAAAATTAAAACCTTATTAAAAAATATCAACTCTAAAAAAAGTCTAAAAAACTTAATAAAAATATATCTATAAAAAATCCAATCAAAAAATAAAAAACAAACCCTAATCAATCAAACAAACTTTAGCGATGGCCCACTACACAGCGTTGTTATTGTAGCAACCATAGAGGATCCCAATCCCAACCGGCAAGGGATCTCTGCAGTTCCGGAAAACTCAGCACAACCTGCAAGAATAATGTTTTAGTTTTTTTTTGGATGCTTTTTTTTAATTATAATTGGATTGAGACATCCAATGGTCAACAATCACCATAACACAACAGCATGGATTTTAGACTGCAGGTGATTCAGATCCCAGCTCAATAGCTACCTCCCAGCAATTTTCCTCCAATTTCGTTACATTTCATCCTCCTTCAACAATAATACATCATGAACAATCAACTCACGCAAGTCATTTAAGTACAAGGCGTTGCGACCAACGGGGGAGGAAACCCACACAATCAAGGATGGATTTGGATTGTCGACTGTCCACTACTGGTATAGCATAGCATCGGACGGAGAAAAATACTACTAATTTCTGTATAGATCTTTTGTTTTTGTTTTTCTCTTCGACTTTCGGATGGTTAGGATGATAGCACAACCTTTTTGCTGCCCAATTTGGACAGGCGATGATCCCAACCCATCAAGGATAGGGATTGGGATCGTCGCCTGTGGGATGTGGGTGTAGTTATGTGCAGTCGGTTTTCGAGTCATTGGATCAAAAATCCAATGATTTCGATTTATTTGATGGATTAGAATTTATTTTTATTTTTTTATTAAGTTTTTATGGATATAATTTTTTATGGGATTGTTTTTTTTAGTTTTTATTTTTTAAGAGTTGACATTTTCTTAATAGGATTTTAATTTTTTTAAAAAAAATTTTAAAATGCAAAAAAAATAAAAAAAATCAAGCCAACGAATCTTCGACTGTACATATTTATGCTGTATATTTGCTGTGGGCAATTGGGCATCTCTCAACACTTCGAAGATGATTATGAAAGGATTTCAACGGCTATTTCGGTTGATTGGGAAAGAAATCTGGGACCACTCCAAATAGACAAAAAACACATCCCAATACACCAATGTTCTTCTTCCATTCAATGACACCCCACTCCACAAATAGGCACGATAAATCATCTCCAATTCATCCATCATCGCACCAGAAATGAGAAAAATTTGACACCAATAAAGATGCACAACTGAAAGTATAGCTTTAATTAGTTGCAGTCTTCCTGTATAGACAAAAGCCTTACAGATCAACTATTTATTCTTGATGTCATCTTTTCAGTACAAGGAGCATAGTGATACACATTAAGTTTTTTAGAGGACAAGGACACCCCTAAATACTTAACTGGCAGGACTTCCACTTCCGTGCTAGTTATATCAGCAAGCTGTTTCCTTCCCTCCATGGCAATACCACCAAAAAAAAAATATGACAGTCTTGCTGATATTCATCTCTAGATTCGATGCTTCAACAAAATGAGCCAAACCTGTCTTCATATAACCAATAAAAGTTAAATCAGCTCGGCACAACAACATCAAATCATCAGCAAAGGTTATATTCACAACCCTTAACTTGCTGTATTTAGGATGAAAGCTGAAACCAGGGAGGCTGCTAACATGCTTCATGATTCTCTTTAGATACTCCATAACCAAGACAAAGATATATGGAGACATTGGATCACCTTGTCTTACTCCTCGTCTCCCTTGAAAAAAACTGCTGACCTCTCCATTTATATTCAACGTATACCAAACTGAAGTGATACACGTCAGAACCCATGACATGAACACCAAAGAAAATCTCAGTTTAGTCAACATTTCATCAATAAAGCCCCAATGAACCATATCATATGCCTTACGTATATCAATCTTGGCAAGACATCTAGGAGGAACCCCTTTCCTATCATAGCCATATAAAAGATCCTGGCACATCATAACATTATCAATAATGGACCTTTCTGGCACAAAAGCACTTTGGGACCAATCCATCAAAGATGGCAATATCACTCTCAGTCGTTTGCATAATATCTTTGATATAATCTTATATATCATAGTACAACACGTTATTGGTCTATAATCTGTAGCAGAATTAGGGTTATCACGTTTGTCTATCAGATGAAGAACAATTACACTGACATTTTTTAGCATACTACCTGTTTCAAATAAGTCAAGGACAGCTTTAGTTATATCCTCACCTATCACATCCCAGGAGCTTTTAAAAAAATCAGAAGTGAAACTATCTATCCCATGGGATTTGTCTTCATCAATCTCCCAAAAAGCTTCTTTTACATCAGGACTCACAAACGGAGCTTCAAGGAAAGATTGAAACTGAGATGACAAACAAGGGCTCTCTACAATATACACATCAATCACTTCAGCCTTCCTGGGCTTAACACATCTCATTATTCCTTGAAAATATGCCGTAAGCTCCTTTTTAATCAGTTCAGGGTCTTGAAGTCTCACATTTCCTGGAGTAATGAGGCTTAGTATTAGGCTTCTTCTATGTCTTCTTTTAACCAAGTTATGGAAGTACTTGACATTTCTATCAGAAATTTTAATCCACTGATCCTTAATCAATTGTTTAAAGAACAGCGTTTCAGCTGCCAAAAGTTCGGTATACTCCTTCAGTGCATAATCAGCTTTTTTTTCTTCTCATTCGAATACTCCTTCCTTAACTCTTCTTGGCACCTTACAATCTCTTGTTCTGCCTCATTAACTCTCAAAGACAGCTGAGAGTAATGACCCTTATGAAGATTTCTCAATTTACTCTTGATAGATTTTAACTTCTAAACTAAGCAGTACATCCTAGTGCTATCAACTTGGGATTCCCATGCTTGCCTCACCAACAACTTGAAATCTGCATGTTTAATCTACAGATTCAAGAAGTTAAAAGAAGATCTCACAATAGGACTCCTTCCTATCTGATCACCATAGACGAATGATCAGATATTCTTTGTTCATAGAAGAAAACCTCTGCAGCCTCAAACTCCTCATGCCACATATGATTTCCCCTTGCTCTATCTAACTTAATTCGCATCAAATTATCAGAATCCTATTGATTACACCAAGTATAAAGACTGCCTGTGCCCCTTAAATCCTCTAACCCACAGTCCAAGACATAGCTCAAAAACTGAGGACAAGGATTGATATCAACACCCCATCATGCCCTATCTTTTCATCATAGAAAAGAAAAGCATTGAAATCACCAACGACCAGCCATGGATCATTTACCCCTTTACTGAAAGCACTAAGCTCCTTCCACAACTTCATATGTTGAGCACTCGTATTCAAAGCATAAATACAAGATAAGCATGCTCGAACATGAAGTCCCACTGACCTGATGTGCAATGGAGAGACTGATCTGAACCAGCTATATACTGCACCTTCCACACATTGCTATCCTATCCCAACCAAATTCTACCATTTTCAGCATGTAGATAATTATTCATGCATTCTCAATTCTGAAAGCAACCATTCCTTATTCTATCGAATTTACTAGCTTTTATTATAGTCTCTAGGATAACTACTAAACTAAGCTTATTCGATGTCACAAAACGTCTAATGACATTCTGCTTTATAAGCTTATTCAATCCCCTAATATTCCAAATCCCAATCATTTGATAACTAAGGCCCCTAAAGTAGCCATAATGTCATCCATATGTTGCTGCACAAATTGTTCAGTTGCATCATTTTTCTCTACATCACTATCCAGCCTATCTCCTCTAGTCAAGACCGCATAGCTGCTAGGAGATCCCACCATAATTGATTATACAGTCTTCGTTCTTACAGCCTTAGCAACTGAGATCCATAGCAACTGAGCTTCAATCAGCAATCTGTTCCTGATTCTTCTTAGGCCTCCACACCTTGGCATTCCTAGGTTTAGACCAATAGTCTACAGTTTGATGTCCCTATTTTTTACAGTTCGAGCAGCACTTATGCACCCAATCAAACACCACATCCTGTTCTTTCCTCATACCCTCAGGTGTAATGAAGCTAAAATACTCCACCAAATCAAGCTGAGTGTTAACGTCAACCAGGATTCTTGGATAGGAAATCTATTCGTTCTTTACTGTAAGGACATCAGTGCAAATTGGCCTACCAACTTAACTTGTAACCTTGTCAAGAGCAGATCTTCCCCAGAACTCAAGACTAAGCCTTGGCAATTGGATCCAAGTAGGTACCTTCTCTAGCACATCTTCCATCACAAACGAGGGAGTCCAATCCCGCATGATCAATGGTCGTGAATGCACCAACTAACCCTGTTGCCTTACGGTTAGCCTATTCTCTTCCTTCTCAAACCTGATAATATAATACCCTACATCGTACAAGTATATTTCAGGCATCATCACATCTCTCCATTGCAGTTGAATATATCGTTTCATAGTAGTAAACGGCAAGGAGTCACCTAGAACATAACCAATAAGGGAGTTCTTCCAGTATACACACTCAGAGTGAACGTCCTCCATAGTCAGTACCACACCATTATTCCTTCTTTCAATATTAGACAGCCGTAGTCCATTCTTCAACACTCTATTGCCAGTAACCGAAACAACAGGTGATTTGGCTTATCCTCGAAGTACATCCACAAATGACATAGTCTCCTCTTCTACTCGATCAGCTCAACTACTACCCTTCACCATCAAACCCTTCTCAATCCCATTCAACAAACCCAACTCGTACGCTCAAACCCTCTCTCGACTTCATCGTCATCAAACCCAAACTAGCCTCCATTACATCCGGCTTATGAATCTCTAGGGTTTTCTCATTTGAAACCATCCCCTTCCTCGCTATAGTGTCCTCCTCCACGCCGTCTTCTTCATCAGTTTGGATACCAATACTTACCATCACTTTCTTAGGACGACCTTTCTTTGCCATTCCGATGGACTGTTGCCGTTGAGAATCGTCGTCGTCGACTTGAGCTCGCTCACAGTCTCCTTCTTTTTACGTCCATAATTACTAATACAAACTTTTTAAAAAGGTAAATTAAGATTCAAATTTAAATAAAAAAGAAAGAAAGAAAGAAAGAAAGAAAGAAAGAAAGAAAGAAAGAAAAGAAAAGAAAAAAAAGCACATGTCACTTCCGTGGAAAAAAAGTGTGATGGATTTTTATTGGTTATTTATTTTATTAGGTGGTATCTTTGATAATTTTTTCTTTTTGTTTTCTTAACTAAAAAAACCTAAATAAATAAATAAATAGACATGAAAATAAAGCAAAAGAAAGAAAAAAGGGGACATTATTGTCAAGACATTTTTTGATACTACCAAGACCACTACACTCACAAAATTTTCTACTATAAATTATTCTCCCTCTTATAATATGTCTTGATAGCATCAAAAACTGTCTTGAAAATATAAATTCCCTAAAAGAATTCAAAACATGGAACAACATGATCGGTCGAGGGTACATGTGTGCTGAATGTTATATCTCTAATAACACAACAAAAAAATAAAACAAAATGATAATAAGCATTGTTGTCTTGTTACAAGAACAAAAAGAAGCACGAGCAATATCCATCGATGAACTCAAACTTGAATCTAGAGGTGATGAACTTAAAAAGTCAGATTTTGTAAGGATGTCCATTGACAACTTAGCTTTTTGTCACGGGATTAAAATTTCGTTATCCGTGCGGCACTCAAGTTACTTACTCCTTCACTCGAGCTCAGCCTAACTCGTCACCTAAAGATGATGTTTGAGAACGCAAGAGAGTTTGGACTTGAAAACAAGTTTGTATTAAGAATACTTGAGAGCTTATAAAGCTTTGAGCTTACAAGAATGGGATGTCTTGGGATTCCTTGGGATGGTTTGACAAATGAGCCTTGCATCCCTTTATATACATCTTCGTGGAAGCGTCTAGGCTTTGTGGTCTAGGCTTTGTGGTCTAGACTCTTCCATACTCTTCGTTTCCTAAGAATAAACAAGAGTCTTCTAGACTCTTCCCCTAAGATATTTACAAGGAATTTTCTAGATAACTCTTCCTAACTCTATGAAATTCTAGAGAATTTCGAAGAACCCAAGAAAAGTATGAAATTCTCTAGAGAAATGTGGAGAACTCTAGACAATTTCTAAGGGATAACTCCTTAAATTAGCCCGTCCATGACATACTCCTCCACCTATGTCGCGGACGTCCTCGTCGCGACGCACCTGTATGATTCGGTCCTTTCTTTGAGCCGTCGCGAGAAGCCTTCGAGCACCCATCTTGTCGCCATTGTGGGAGTTCCTTCTTGTGTTCCTTCGGTGAGACTTGTGAGATTTTCTTTGGGACTTCCTTTGCCGCGTGAGAGATCTCACCTTTCCCCAAGTGAGTGGGTTTCTCACTTTTGCTTCCCTTAAAGAGTTGCATGGTTGCGACCCTCTTCGCTTGAGCCTTCTTCGCTTGTTGCACCATCAGGACCACGTAAACTCCATCATCCTTCACTATGTTCATGACCTTAGCGAAGGGAATTGGTATCGCCTTAACACCCTCGATGAAGTCGATCCCAAGCACCAAAGGGTAGTCGTCCATGGGAACGACCGTGAGATCCCTCTCCCCGCGAGACAAAGTTATGAGTTGTTCCGGTATCAACCAAGACATGAGTTGTGTACGATCCGATCACCGCATCGACGTATATCAACCCTTTCGATGAAGACTTCTCCTCCGTGGTCTTCACCGCATTAAGGATCCTCGATGAAGACTTCTCCTCCGTGGTCTTCATCGCATTAAGGATCCTCAAAGATCCCATCTTTTGCACGGGTTCCTCTTCTACCCGAGCAACCATAACCGTGAGAGCGTTCTTCTTCGGGCACTCCCGAATTAAGTGAGGGCCATCGCATAAGAAGCACTTTACCTCACCCTTGGACTTCCCCGCGTCCTTGGATATGCTCCTTTTTCATCCTCTTTTCTCTTCTCTCTTCGAGTCACTCCTGCTAGCGAAACTCGAAGTCGGCTTGATTCTGTCGTGGCTCTCTCCTCCACCTTTCTCGGAGTCACTCCTCGACTCCTTATCCCTTGGAGACTCGCTCCTCTTGAATTCGATGAAGGACTCCGCCGTCGCTATGGCCGCCGCAAGAGTCTGGACACCCGTCGTTGTAACTCTTGTTGTGCCCGCGATTGAAGTCCATCCTCGAAGTAGATGAGTTTGTCTTCCTCGGAAATGTCATTGATTTAGAAGAGCAACTCCGTGAAATCCTTCACATATTCCCGAATCGTGCCCATTTGCCTTAACTTCCGCAATTGTCTCTTAACTTCCTATTCGGTATTCTCCGGATAGAAGTGGAGTTTGAGATCCTTCTTGAAGTCATCCCACTTCTCCGTGGTGAATGTTCCCGCTTGAACATCACCGTAACGACGACGCCACCACATAGTCGCCGTGTCCGAGAGGAACATAGATGCGGTCTTGATCTTTTCCTCTTCTTCTTTTATACCTACGAGATCAAAGTATCGTTCCATGTTGAAGAAGAAGGTGTCGACCTCCTTAATATCTCGTTTCCCCGAAAACGACTTTGGTTTAGGGGGCTCGAACCGCGCCATCTTCCCAAAGCTTGCACCTCCATTCACTATGGCCGCTTTGCATAGCAATGTTTTTTCCCTCAAGACCCTCATCTCCTCTTGGAGGTGGCCATCACCGCACGTACCTCATCCATTTGCACTCGGAACTCCTTGCGAAGAGTGTCCAAGCATGAGCTAAGAGTACCTTGCAACATACCCCTGAGGCATTCCTCCCGAGCCTCGATAACATCGTTGCTAGGCACATCTTCATCCAACCGATCCGTCATCTTAGCCACGATCTCTTCCACCCGCGAGAGTCGTGACTCCATGGCCGCTTGAACATCCTTCGATTTTCCCCTTCCTTTGCGCATGGTTACATTTGTGATGTTCATCTCCTCGAGAATTTCATGCTCAACAATGCTTGAATCCGCCATCTCTCGAACCAAGGCTCTGATACCACTTGTCACGGGGTTAGAATTTTGTTACCCGTGCGGCACTCAAGTTACTCACTCCTTCACTGGAGCTCAGCCTAACTCGTCACCTAAAGGTGATGTTTGAGAACGCAAGAGAGTTTGGACTTGAAAACAAGCTTGTATTGAGAACACTTGAGAGCTTATAAAGCTTGGAGCTTACAAGAATGGGATGTCTTGGGATTCCTTGGGATGGTTTGGCAAATGAGTCTTGCATCCCTTTATATACACCTTCATGAAAGGGTGTAGGTTTTGTGATTTACACTCTTCCATACTCTTCTTTTCCTAAGAATAAACAAGAGTCTTTTAGAATCTTCCCCTAAAATATTTTTCTAACTCTAGGAAATTGTAGAAAATTTCGGAGAACCCTAGAAAAGTATGGAATTGTCTAGAGAAATGTGGAGAACTCCAGACAATTCCTCAAGGATAACTCCTTAAATTAGCCCGTCCGTGACATAGTCCTCCACCTATATCGCGGACGTCCTCGTCGCGACGCACCTGCATGACTCGGTCCTTTCTCTGAGTCGTCGCGAGAAGTCTTCGAGCACCCATCTTGTAGTCTTAGTGGGAGTTCCTTCCCGTGTTCTTTCTGCAAGACTTGTGAGATCTTTTTTGGCACGTCCTTTGTCGCGTGAGAGATCTCACCTTTCCCCATGTGAGTGGATTGCTCACTTTTGCTTCCTTTAAAGAGTTGCATGGTTGCGACCCTCTTCGCTTGAGCCTTCTTCGCTCGTCGCACCATCGGGACCACGAAAACTCCATCATCCTTCACTATGTGCATGACCTTAGCGAAGGGAATTGGTATCGCCTTCACACCCTCGATGAAGTCGATCCCAAGCACCAAAGGATAGTCGTCCATGGGAACGACCGTGAGATCCACCGATCCCGTCCAATCGCCAATGAGGAGCCGCACGCCACGGGCCACGTCATCGATTGGTTCGGCCATCGAGTTCACAGTCTTGAGCATGCCTTACTCTTTGTCGACTCGAAATCCAAGTCGTTTTCCTTCTCCCCGTGAGACAAAGTTGTGAGTTATCCCGGTATCAACCAAGTCATGAGTTGTGTACGATCCGATCACCGCATCGACGTACATCAACCCTTTCGATGAAGACTTCTCCTTCGTGGTCTTCACCGCATTAAGGATCCTCGATGAAGACTTCTCCTCCGGGGTCTTCATCGCATTAAGGATCCTCAAAGATCCCATCTTTTGTACGGGTTTCTCTTCTTCCCGAGCAATCATAGCCGTGAGAACGTTTTTCTTCGGGCACTCCCGAATTAAGTGTGGGCCATCGTAGAAGAAGCACTTTACCTCATCCTTGGACTTCCCCGCGTCCTTGGATGTGCTCCTTTTCCACCCCCTTTTCTCTTCTCTCTTCGAGTCACTCCTGCTAGTGAAACTCGAAGTCGGCTTAATCTTGTCGTGGCTCTCTCCTCCACCTTTCTCGAGTCACTCCTCGACTCCTTACCCCTTGGAGACTCGCTCCTCTTGAATTCGATGAAGAACTCCGCCGTCACAAGAGTTTGGACACGACGTCGTTGTAACTCTTGTTGTGCCCACGGTTGAAGTCAATCCTCGAAGTATATGAGTTTGTCTTCCTCGAACATGTCGTTGATTTGGATAATGGTGTATAATATTAGTTCGACATGACACTAGTTGATAAATTGAAAAATCAGTGACACTAAATGGTAATTATTTCTTGATAATGTTGCATTTTCTTATAGGAAGTATAATACTATAAAACTTCGGGGAGGATCTAACGTAAGACGAGGGGATCAAAGTAGATTGGATCATAATTCGCTTGACCATTACATGTTCCCTAAAATGAAAGAATAGATGTGCAAGGTTTTTTCTTTTCTTTTTTTTTTCTTTTTTTTTTTTTTTTGAGAGAGCTAGCTAGCACACCAATGTATTACGCATTTAAATATATTATGTAAATTAAGCAAAATCAACTGTATACAATTTGCAGATTTTCTATTTCTTCTTCTAAGCCAGTTATAATTCTATCCGTGCCAAAGAAATACATCATGTAATTTCATTCAACCAGAAGTTGTTTTTATTGATGACGATCCCGAAGAAGTGGAATAACGCTCTATAAGACGCATCCCAAGCCAAGTCACGACAAGCCACAAGATAACTCATTCTTGTCGAGGCTCAAGAAATATGGATTGGTCGTGCACCAAAATAGGTTGGATCAAAATAGATTCAACACATAGTATTATCACAAAATAAAAGTTAGAACTTCATGCATAAAAGATAATCAGAGAGGAATTAGATGGAAATAATTAAGCCTCAAATGTAAACAAAGAAATCAGAACATTATCCCATGGACATGAGACACAAAAAAGTAGAACAATACGCATTATAACGCGTACAATGACAATCAAGCAGGCTTGAGACTATAGATCTCGTCTCGGGATCTATTTAGACGACCTTAATCTTTAGGCAATGCAACAAGTAGGATTGTTCGCCAGAGGTTTCATTCATAAAAGGTATTGAATAGGAAAAACCAAACAACAATCGATGTTTGCCCATTTTTCCCTTCATGGAGCAGTGCGAGATGGGGATCGAGATCCGTGAAGTCATGGATGAAAGGATCAACGAAAGACTTGAATTTCTTAGCAAACCATACATGATGACCCATGTTAAAGGCCACAAAGAGGCCTTTGCGAGGTGAAAACCAAAGCAAGGTGCGACCAATGGTCACGGCGGAGCATAGTCCATATAAATCAAACAAGTCTGGCAACTCCGGCAAAGCAATCCTTCTCTCGCTACACCTAAGATTATGCTCATCGACCGTATAAAGGACCAAGCTATCACAAATATTGTAAGATCCGAAGACGATGGCAGTATGACAGGCAGAATGCATAGTGGTCTAGAATGATTGATGTTGACCATCAGAAAGGAAAGACATGTCTCGAAGATAGTCCGCTTGTGGAGGCAAATCTATCGAAATGGCGATCAAGGGAGAGACATGACCAATAACACTACAAAATAAAAGGTATTTTGTGATCGAAAAAATCGATCACTAAACAATAATTTTGATCGTTAATTGATGTTGATGATCGAAATTCCATCGCTAAAAGGTTGAATTAGGGAGTGAAATGGTCGCTAAATAGCGACAGAAATTATTTCGATCGCTAATTCTGCGATCGATTTAAAGATGATCGCTAACCCTTTTTCCTGGAGTGGATTTTTAATGCAAGTTAGGGACCGTTTTAGTCGCTATTTAGAGACCGAATTGATCGCTAAATGGCTTATTCAAGGTCACAAAAAACTTGATTTGGACGGCTTGCCATGTTATACAAAAATCTTATTCAACATACATCAAAACCATTATTCAACATACAAAAATCATTCATGTTTCCTACCATGCTCTCGAAATAAGCAGCCCCAAAACCATCTGTTACGATGTTCTCATTAGAAATCACCCCAATCGTTCTCGTTTCACCCACTTCAACCTCACCATGAAAGTTTTAGATCTAATATTTGGGCAAAAAATCGGAGGTGTACAAATGCACTCACACAATATTAATTAACTGATAGTTCTTATTCGAACATTTCACACATGGACACTTTAAGTATCAAGCATTGTTGAAAGATTGATGTTGACGTGCAATGTTTATAAATTTATCGACATTCCGAGCATACTTCTCATAAAAAACCCCGTCAACTAATCGTTGATACATCCAAGATCTATCATACATCCATGATAAATCTGAATTCATCACTTTGTATAAAAAAATAATCATAATCCAAGTTTCACTAGTCAATAAATTTTATTTTTAAGAAATAATTTCAATTCATAAAAAATTCCAAACTAATATAACTCATTCTTAGTTATCATTTATTTTTTTCAAATTATTTCAAAGCTAAATTCACAAACTAATATTTTTTTTCCACTAACAAGCTTAAATTTTTTTTTTTCACTAACAAGTTTCAATATTTTTTTGAGTGATATTGATCCCACGTGGGTATGAAGACTCCATACAATTTATGCACAATCTTCTAACATTTTTTCACAAAAAAAAAAAAATAAAATCAAACCCAAACCATTCAACTCCATTCCCAAAATCATCAATTGAACAATTCATCAAATACAAACCAGAATCAACCATATTGCCCAAACCCAACCGAGTTCATTAAATCAACCCATAATCAAATCAAATTCATCAATGAACCAAATGATCAAATCAAATCGTAACTAAATTAAAAATAAATCAAGGCAATTAGAGATTATGATTTAGAAAATTTAAACATTGCAGATTTTTTAGGTTAGGGTTTGAGAGAGGTAAGGAGGCTTATAGGGGTGGAGCGAGGTGACTGTCGGACATTGGCCGGATGCTCGCCGCACATCGTCGGTGCTCGCCGGCGATGATGGATGGGGTTGGCGATGGTTGGTGAGGAGAGGACGATGCGGGTGGTGGGGAGGTGGCGGGAAAGGTGGCTGGTTTAGGAGGTGATGGGGAGGGAGATGGCGGTGGGGGGAGGTTGGAGGTGATGGGTGGTAGTCGATGGCGATGTTCGGAGGTGATGGGAGGCGATGATGGTGAGGTTTTGGGGGAAAACGAAGGAGGAGAAGTGATCGAGGCGAGATCGATCTACTTCTTATATAACACATTAACACATTCAACGATATGTTCGATCGTTGATTTTACTTTACGATCATCGATTGAATCGTTAAATGACTGATTGTAAAGAATTTTTACGATTAAATTTTAAAACGATCATAAAATATCTGTTTTTTGTAATGCAAATGCATAAAACTTCTTGTTTAATACTAGAACCAAGGGCCAACGTCTAGCTCGCATCATGCGAGGACCGTCTTACTCGATTATCTCGCATCCTTTGCATAGAGCCGACAGATCAAATATTTTAACGGGCCTACTAAATGAACGGAAGCCACCAACGACGTACATCACAGAATCGATCACTGCCACTGAGGCAACATACGCGATATCTCTCAACAGGAAAGTATACCCACGCGGTGTCTCGGGAGGTTCATGGCCATGATAGTGGACCTTGGACGGGGACACGCCCGTCCTCTGAAACGACAAGGAACCACAACAACAACCCCCGTCTGATCGCATCGCGTCATTATCGATTCGCACAGGGAAAATGATCTGGCGATAACCGACTTGTTCTCTGAAACTAAAAATCGCCCACTTGGTCTCCTCTGATATGATCATCCTCGTCTTCTTCATCTTTTTCTGCGTCCTTTCCTCATCATGTCCTGAGAATTGCCCGCTCTCCTCCTCTGTGCTGAGTTTTCTTCCACCCTTGTTGGTAATGGATTCCATTCCTTTCTGATTGATATTAGGGTTAGGTTTCCGCACAATCTATTATAATCAGAAAATGACAACTCTAATCGAAGTTTTCATGGTATAGATTATGCGGTTAGATTTAAATTCCTGGACTATGAATTATGACCACCAATGACACCGCCACGGCCGACAATCGGAGAAAGCGCAGGTAACAATGATAGGCGACGAAGTCCGTGCGAATGCGAGATTCGATATGCCTTCGCAGAAGTCTTATTTTTATACGCAGTCAAGTAGCTGATAAAAATCAATTCAATTCTTATTAGTTGTTTTCTGTTTTTCTTTTTATTTCATGAAAATTAAAAAATGATAATTAGGGAAAACCAAACTATGTTTTACTTCCTCCGTTTCGTAAAATTTACAATATTTTGATGCAGATCGAAAATTTATGTGTGTTGAATTTATATTGAATATTTAATATTAAAAGTATGATTTTTTTTTTTTTCAAAAAAGTATGATGTACTATAACAGTGCTGAGAAGAATTAATGAATGTACTGTAATCAAATCAGTCAATCTTTGTTTGATTGATTGTCCAAGAGCCGTTGAGGTGTGGAAGCTCGGTCTTTTTAACATAGTCGATATGAGTAATTCAACTGATTTCACAGCATGGATGGCACATGCCCTAGCTGAAAGAATTGAAGACTCAAGATAAAAAAATCAATAACAAAAACACAACAATTAACGTGGAGAAACCCGAGCATCGGGAGAAAAACCCACAAGAACACCACCGTAATTACAGTAACAAATCACTATGAAAATGAATAAGGGATTACAGAGTCGTCACATATCGTAATAAATCACCAACCTAAATCCTAATCTTCTATATCACATGATAAATCCGTAACAAAGGTATATATACTAGATCTCAATCAAAAACAGGTCGAAAAAGATAATATTTTAGGAGGCGTTGATTTAATCGCGTTCGTGCGCCCAGTCAAGCTGCACCCGGATGCTTTGACTGAAGTCACGATTTTATCAGCACCCTACAGCGTCTGCGCTTTGATACCTAACACGAAACGTTCTCAAAGCGTTCAGAACTCCTTTATTTCGACCTGAAACGTCCTCAAAGCGGGACCTCCGTCTTTGATAAGCGATGCGCACATTAATCGTGAAGAATTCGACAACCTCAACACTAACAAAGATAGAGGAGAAGCAATTAGCTCAATTGGTGGTAGTCATGCATAGTTTGTGGAATAATAGGAATCGGAGGGTTCACCACAGAGAGTTCAAGCCACCGTACATGGTAATGAAGTTGGCTCTAACATCTGTAAGTGAATTTTTGAAGGTGAGGAGCAAGACAACACAACCAGGGTTAGGGATAGAGAAGACGTGAGAAGCTCCTCAAAGAAGTGGTTAAAACATTACGATTTTCGTGAAAATAACCCATTTGAATTTATTTTAGATATAATTATTTATGGGAAAAAATTTATGCTGCAAACAACTAAAAGTAACTTGTTGTAAGGTTTTTTTCACAAGTTTACAATATGAAAAAATAAATTCAAATTTAGAAAATTATTTTAAAAGGAATGTGTGGTGGGAAAATTCTACAACGGCATATTCCTGTTGTTTGCAGCAATAATCTTTTCTCCATAGATAATTGAAATTCAATTGTTATGTTGATGCACTTATGCCATTGGGCGAAAACCTTATAACAATGATAAACATATTTGAACTAAGATGTGTCAAGATATTCACAAAACTTTATACTCCTATACTGTTTGAATTTTTTTAAGGCAGTGTTTTTTTCCAAGATTTGCATCAAGTCTAAATCGAATGGAGATTGACCAGTCGTTGGGAACGAGAACTCTTCACACAGTGGCGCCAATGGCGTAGTCGCCGACCAACCTCAAACCCCTCCTCTTCCTTTCACTTACCATGGAAGACGACCCAAATCCCAAAACCCTAGAATCACTGGTCTCAACAATGCATCATCTCTCCACTAATGTCATCATCGACATGGATTCACCCTCGATCAAATCATTCCTCGATCTCGAACACCACAACTCATCTCCCCTCATCGCCGCCGACCCAGTTCTCTCAACCCTCGTTGCCCACATCAGATCCCTAATCGAAACCCTCAAAGGGTTACAGGATTATAGTTTCGTGTCATTCGTTCGTCGGTGGTTACTGAATTTCGAGATCGCTGCAGTTGCTGGGGAAATACTGGGTAATTTGAAGGGGAGTTTGGATAGGGAGATGATGGAGGGGGTTGTGAGTGTTTTGAGGGAAGCGGGGAATGATGAGGGGAAGATGAGGCTGTTGGGGTGGTTTTATAAGAGGGTTTGCAAAGGGTTTGATATGGGGTTGCAGGATGTGGTGCTGAGGCTAAGGGTTTTCGAGTTGCTCGAGTCGGTTGTTTGTGATGGTGGGTGTGTGTTAGGTGTGAGGGAGAAGGCCGCGATGGCGATTGCTGCGTTGGCGGGGTTTAATAAGGATGTGTTTGTCGGGCTTGTGTTGATGGGACATACGGTTAAAGGATTGGTTTCGATGGGCACGAGTTGTTCGCTTAGCGTCCTTGCTAGTCTCATTAGGCTGATTAGGGGTCATTTGGTGGATGAGATCGATCTCAGTGGAGATATGCCGAAGATCATCGGGTACTTGGGGTCAGAAGATGTGACGGTTCGAGCAATGGCATTGGATTGCCTACTTGAGGTGGGGTTTTTTGGAAGGCATGAAACAGTCGAGATTATGATCGAATGTGGGTTGATTGAGAAGCTTGTGTTCTTGCAGAGACAAGAAACTTGTGAGAAGGGGGAAGGGCTGGAGGTAAATGAAGATGTTGATGAAGAGGAGGATGTGTTAGAAGATCATCCATTTGTGGGTTGCGTTGCAAGATTTGCGTTGCAGGTTGAGATGGGGGAAGGAGTGGAGAGCGACGAGAAGAGCCGGATCAAAATGGAGATACTTCGGAGAGCAAGAGAGGCATCCGTTTCAGAGGCGGAGGCTGCTACCATGGTAGCTGAGTTGCTTTGGGGATCCTTCTCCTAAGCGGTGAGGATGGGCATTGTGATTTTCATTCACCGATTGATTAGTATGTTGCGTATCCGGCCCTTTAGAACCCCAAAGCCTAAGATTGAATTTTAGTTATCCGAAGAGCTATGCATGATATTCTGCAGGACGACTTTGGTTCTGACCTAATCTATTCAGGGACATCTTCTCCGCCTTGTGCAAGAGGTGCAACACTTGAGAGCCCGAGAGTGGAGCATGCGATCCACGACATGGTATCACTATGCTCTACGTCCACACCGAGGGACGAGAATTTCACACTCCATTGTTTGAACCTATGTATTCTTACCATTCAAAATTGTTGCGTTCCGTAAGTTTGTATCATGAATAATTATGAATAGGATGTTTATGTTTCCTCTGGTTCAATATTTTTTTTTTTTATAGATTTTCCCTTATATCTAAGGGGCTGTTTGCTATCGTTGTCAAAGCTGGAGAAACCAAAATCAAAACAGAAATAGAAAATCAGTAACGAAAATCAAATTCAAATTAAATGTTTTTTTTGAAAGGAATCTTGAATACTGTATTTTGATGAAACAAGAAACAGAAATAGAAAATCATTTTTTTGGTTTTCTATTTTTGTTTTTATTTCATCCATTTATGACAAAAAAAACAAAAATAATATCAAACATGTTTGTTTCATCAGTCAGTGAAACGAAAATAGAAAATAGAAAACAGAAACAACACCAAACAGACCCTAAGATAATTGTCGTGTGAGTCAACAATTTCATGCAAAAGATATATTGTAAGCATTATACTCTCTTCATCCCATAATTATTGTAACACTTATTATTTTGGATCGTCCCATAAATCTTATAATATTTACTTTATTTTCTTATTTAAAATAATTTTATATTAAAATAATCATAATATCTCACTGCATTTCACTACCTCCTCTCTTATTCTTTTTCATCCTTTCACATCAAACTCATCACCATCATAAAAAATCACAATATACTAATCAAAATATATCAAATTCAACACACACATAAAAAAACCCAATTCGGATCAAATCGTTGTAAGATATATGGGATGGAGGTGTATTTAACTCCTATCACGATGAATAATCCCAATCTCATCAACTAACATATGGTGTGTTGTAATAAAACAAAATGAACATAATATGTCGCGTAAATTAGGAGAATTACTCTGCCGATACACACTGTATAAATAACCAAATGCCAAATGCTGTCAGCTTGTATTCCTTTCACCAGAGAAATATTAGTACATTTGCAGAAGAACATTACTTCTTTTATACAAGATTGAGAGAATCTTTTATAATTGTTTATGTGAGTGGATGAGAGAATATTAGTGAGTGGATTTGTCATCCATCCCATTTATAATATTTAACGCTCCCCCTTGAATGACAAGATAATAATACATTATTTATCTGGTTATGGGAATGTGATTGTCTTGTTAAAATCTTGTCAGAAAAAACCTATTGGGATAAAAACCTTATCGAAAGAAAAAAAGAATATACTCTTCCCCTCAATAGTAGCTTACTTCATTGATATGTCTTCAGTCAGAAAGAACTTTGAGTCGTCGAATTCTGATTTTGTATTTGAGTTCCTCAAAAACTACTTTGGAAAGTGTCTTTGTGAATAGATCTACCAAGTTCGCACTTATAAGGACCCGAAAAATTCCGTAAAATTTAGTTTCACGATAATTAACGTGAATAGTAAATTATTGTACGTTGTAATTTATTTTGCGGGGTTAAAACACTTGTTTGACGATATACTACGGATAGAATATAAAATATGGATGAAATACAACCATAATATTCAAATACGGAGAAATATGGTCTTAATATGATCTAAACCTAATTTTGATACGTATTTTTCTTTATGTCAATTTCTATTCCAGCTAAATTAAATTAATTATCCACTAATTATCCATTAAATACCCACTAAATTTCCACTTAAATTATTATAATTGATTTAGTTTCCTCTAAATACAAACTTTTTTCTCCTTGAAAATTTCTTACAACCACAAAATAAAACACTCCTTATCATGCAAGATTAGAGTTAAGTAAGAGAAGAGAAGAATGAGAAGTTTTCGAGCATATCTTCATCTGTTATCTTGTCACTGCATAATCTTAATTTTGAAGTAGTTTTGAAGTAATTTTGAATACCTCATAATTATATTTAGAAATGCTTTTGAAATCTTACAACCTGAGACTTTGCCACTCGTTTCGGACGATTAATAGCATTACGATTTTGTGATAGTCATATCTAGCTTTTAAATTATTTCATAATATTAGAGGTTTTTCTTTCTCTAAATATTTAGGCTTTAAATTTTCATGGAGGTGATGACGAAAAAAAAAATCAACGCCCTTGTTTTGTCTTGCTGGGACGTTTTATTTTCATCTTTTATTGTGTTATCAAGTTCTTTCACGACAAGATGCAACTTAACCTTCAAAATCCATGTCAAATAATTATTTTCTGGGATGTCAAGAGTAGAAATCTCTACATTGATAAGTTTGACAATTCTGAAAATATAATTACAATTAGTAGATGTTTCAAAATTATTAAGTTTTTTAACGAACATTATTTTATAGAAGATTTTCAAGCTAATATAGAAGCTAATTTTCTTCTATTGGATTAATTGTCACCATAAAATTGGATTTAACAAGTATTACATATGATGATAAAATAATTAATTTTAGATATATATTGTTCAGTACGTGAATAATGTTTTTTAGACTGTGTGAACCGTGCATTTCAGATTTTAAACATTGCTGTCAGACTGTGAACAGTGTGTACAGACTGCGTGAACAATACTGACAAACTATGAACGATGCATGAACAATACTGACAATATATATACAGTGTCCGATAGAATACGTGAACAGTGTAAACTGTAGTTCATAAGATGAAGAGTGACAATACATAAAATAAAAAATAACAATTCGTAACAATTATATTGATTGATTTAAAATCAACCTTATAAATCACATGATATAAATCCTTTGCATATTGTCCTTTTTTGTTTTCACAATTTCACCTTGACCTTTCTAGACAAACACAACATGTTATCCGGTAGTCAACCAGACCTCTAACCCGCCACATATTTACCATACTGCCCATCTTTTCATCCAATATGTACTCCCGACATCTGACAAGAACACATTCTGTAGAAGGACAGTAAAGTCACTTCAAAAATTATCCCAAGCACTTTGTCGTCTACGAAATACAGACGGGAAAGTCATCGAAGACGTATCCAACCCCGCACCGTCGCGCGGACTTCGTCGTCGACGCCGCCTGAGCTTTCGCTAATCGCCGGCCGCCGCTCAAAGCCTCCGTCACCGATCATACAGCTTTTGAACTCCACAATCCTCGACGGCGTCATCGGTGGTATGAATCTTCATCTAGGGCTTTGAATCCCGCCGCATAATCTGTACGATTAGGGTTTCTGTTCCCTGATTGTTGGAGATTGTGTGGATTGATTGAATTGTTTGTTTTGTTGGTGTTTCAGGGGCAGTGATTATGGAGCAGAATGAGTTGTTGAGGGTGGCTGTGCTATTCTGTTGCTTGTTCGCGGTTTGTGTTGGTAGAGGTGATTTCTCTTGCTTTTTTTCTGGATTTTGGTTTTTGTTCATCTAGTTTTTGTCTTCGTCGTGCTTGAGTTTTCGACATAGAGAGCAGTATTGTGCCAAAAAAAATAAAAAAATGCTGTGATTTGGTGATCATTAGTGTTACCTGAGTCTGTAGAGTATTTTGAAAGACGAATAACGAATTGTGAGATCTAGAGCTGCAGCACGATGCTTGGAGTTTACTCAGACTTGAAATGAGTCCATTTAAGTACTACCTTATCTGCCTTCCTTCACTTACTATAACTCGTATACTGATTTGCTAGTTGATATGTATTTTGCACATTGTGTCTTTTGTGATTATTTATCCTTTTATCCTAAGTAAGTGGCCTCGATTTATCATCAATTTTGTTTTTTTAATGTCCATGTGGTTGTTTCTTGACTTCATGTACTTTGTTTTTATCCAAATAAGAAGCTGTATGCTTCTCACTATACTACTAGTTAGCTGATGTCTTGATGGCATCGAGTTGCTTCAGGCAGAGAATTCCACAGCTGTGGTCTTTTTTTCATTGTCAGGAAATACTTAGAGGTGCACTTGCTATTCGTCTAGTTGATTTAGTGATGCACACTGGATTTGCAAGAAACAATTTGGCCTTTTTTCAAGCTCCATTGATTGCCTCCTTGAAAAGGCTACCTTTTAGTGATGTAGTCTTCCTTTTCGTTTTCTTTGGGTTAATTATTATGCGAGTGTTGGCATGATGATACTGATAAGTCTGACATGCCTTCCTTCATGCGAGTGACTTCTTAGTCTCTTTCACAGTGTAGGATAAGTGAGATGATCATTATTCATGTTTACTCTCTATTCTTTGTGTTTGTATATTGAACCATTCCCAAATTTTTAAAGATTATAGATTATATTTCTTTTAATTTGTGTTAAAATTGTACTCGTCTTATGTTTCTTGTGTTTTCTTTTCCTTTTTTAAATTGTTTTTTTTTTTCATCTAAAATTTTCCTTCTTATTCCGACTGTATGTGTGGCCCCTGTCATTGTACCTGAATAACAATATATTGTAGAGAACCAAAGAAATTTTTTTTTTCATTTATGCCGTTTGTTTTGTTTACAATTCGCAGAGTACAGATCCACACGCGAGAAAGATCCTCCTGTCTTCAACAGTACACTTGCTAAAATACTTGTCGAGTACAACTCTGCAGTAAGTTTTGCACATTTTTCTTGTTGTATGCAATCAATTCTGCATTTCCTTCTACCATATGAAAATAACTATATGTGGTGCAATAGCCGATAGTCTGTCGGTCTAAACTAAAGCTGCAATGTGCTGTTTGGACATAGAAGCAAGATTCTTTAGAATGTAGAAGCAACGTTTGAACGACCTTTGACATCTGCATTTGAGGCTGTAAGAAAATAATAACATGATGGTCGTTGCAGGTATATGAGTCAGATTTGACGGAACTGTTTAGCTGGACGTGTTCAAGGTGTGCTATGACAAAGGTCTGGAATGATTATTAGGCTTTCTGTTTTGTATTTTATAGCGGAGAGTGCCACATTATGATGTTATGGTGGTTATTTTTTCCCCTGATCTGCTTGATCCTATTGTGCGTATTGAACAGGGCTTTGAGGTGATAGAGCTGATTGTTGATGTGCAGCACTGCTTGCAGGTGCATTATTTGTCCCACAAAGGAAAAAATATGATAAATTGATGCTTGCATCTAAAGAATCATTATTGTTAGATATCAGTTCTTTGAATTCTTATTTGTGGTAATATTTTACAGGCATATGTTGGAGTGGCGAAAAATCTAAATGCTATCATAATAGCATTTAGAGGCACACAAGAACACAGGTTCCATATCTTATTTTCTGTGTTTTCCTTTTTCAGTTATTCCCATGCTGATTCTCCATCATATAGTATTAATCAGTCAAGTTTCCTATATCTGAGGATTATGTGTCTGAGTAAGATTATGTTCTGTGCTTCTGTCGTACTTGAAATTTTTCATGCCATTCACAACACAAATTCAGATGATGAGGATTGGAGTGATTATTGATTGTGTGGTTTTTATGGAGATGAAAATGTTTTCATATGACGTAGCCCACTAGTCTGTGTGCTGCATCACTCAAGTTGTGCTCAGATGGTGTAGGACTGTAGCTTTCTTCCTTTGGTCTTGTCATGCCACATCTGGCAACATTGACGATGACATAAGTTGTGCACAGATCTACGTCTTACATTTGCCTTTGACTTACTGATTTACTGAAGTGGACATAATTTAGAGAGATGAATAGATTAGCAGTGCTCTCTGTTTGAAGGTTCTGGATAAGTGGTCTAAGCTTGCCACCATTCAATGAAAATGAAAGTGTGAACCTTTTTCTTTAACTAATTATCACGATACTGTTCTAAACTCCTGTGATGTGAGGAGAAACAGATGTTGCGATGATACCCTTCTTTGATTCCTGGTTAAGCTGGAAGGTCGACTTGCTCGATTAGTTAGATATAGGCATGAGCCCTTCCTTGTGAACTAGATTGGCAAGACAATGCTGTATCAGGGGCAAGGAACTTATACCAATTAGAGATAACACCTAAAACAATGTAGCTGAGTGGTGATGGCTTTCTCATTGCTGTAGTTTGGTTTGATCTTGATGTTTTTGTGGTGGAGGATTGGAGACATCTCTTCTGGACATTCACAGTTTGTCTTGACCGAGCCAGCAAAAGAGGGTAGATCTTGGTTCGTAGTGAGATGAATTAAGGATAGTTTTGTGCTGTTTTTTATATCAGTCTGAGCCTCCATTGATAGGGCCTGTATGGTGTCGTGATGGAATATCATTGTGTTGGGGTTAGGTAGCCAACCATGTTCAGCCTTATTCTGATGTTGCTCACATTATTAGTTCGTCCCCATTTTTTGCGATAGAAACCATCCTGGAGTGTGAAAAGGTGTGTGAGAGGAATAAATAGCTTTTTCTGATAGTAGTTATAGCTTTTAGCTACACTATAACCAGATTTCAAATTGCTTCTCTTTGAGGTTTAAAACAGAACTGTTGGTGTTATGTTGTCACCACCAGACTACTAGTACATGAAGGGGACCGATCTGGATGGACAATGCAAAATATCTAGAAAGACTATAATCCTAAAATGATGCAGATCGGTGAGCTGAATATTCATGGGCTGTTGAAGAACTTTGTAATAAATGCTTCAGTTTAGTAGATGTAGACGATCTGGGATGCAGAGAAGTGCACCAATTTTTACTATCAACACTGAGTTAATCCCAAATCGCAGATGACGTTCTTTAGTGAATCTGGTCATTCTGAAAACTTATTATGGAGCCCCTTGTTACATCCTGCAATTCTGATAGAAATTTCTATTTTAAGATGACTAATTTATCTGCAGTAATATTGCTGTGATATATCTAGGGTGATGTTAGATCTTTTATTGATTCTGGTCCTCCTACTTTCTGACCCCCAATTTTCATGAGCAGCATACAAAATTGGGTTGAAGACCTTTACTGGAAGCAGCTTGATTTGAACTATCCAAATATGCCTGATGCTATGGTATGTGTTGACTGCAGGACTGCAGTTTCTGTATGTGTATTTTCCTGGAAGTGCAGAAAATTTATGTATATTTACCTTCTCTCTTTGCAGGTGCACCATGGATTTTATTATGCCTACCATAACACAACATTGCGCCCTGGTGTTATTAGTGGTGTCGGGAAAGCGAAGGAATTATATGGCGATCTGAAAATCATTGTACTAGGACACTCAATGGGTGGGGCAATTGCAGGGTTTTGTGCCCTAGATCTTAAGGTAATTAGTATTTTATCCGTTTCATGTCAATTTGTTTTTTCGGGTTCAAGTTGGAGTTATAATGCTCTATGAATGCACAAGTTCTTTGTTGGTTCACAACTTGCAAGTTCACATTTTTATGGGAGATAGCCTTCAAGAATCTATGGGCATGTGTGTATTAAGTTCAACCTTTCACTCTCCACTTCTGTTTCACCTGTGCCTGTTTGATCTAGCAATTTTAACTGTCTGACATAAATGATATGAATGAAGCTATGGTACTATTTTGAAAAATGAAAGGTATATTTTTGTAGACTGGATTCTGCCTCACCTTTCTCTTTTGTGTATGGATCTTCTCTTCATTGTAGTTTTACTAATTATTTTAAAAATCATTTTCTTGGCAGGTGCACCATAAAGCCCAGAATGTCCAGGTTATGACATTTGGCCAGCCTCGGATTGGTAATGCAGCTTTTGTTTCTTATTACAGCAATCTTGTGCCTAACACGATCCGGGTCACAAATGACCACGATATTGTTCCCCATTTACCGCCATACTATTCTCGCTTTCCACAGAGAACATACCATCACTTCCCTCGAGAGGTAAATTCTACATTGCTAATATTTAACTGCAAAAGTCATGGTCTTTATAGCCTTGCATACTGCTTGTGTTTCTGCCATTATTATTTCTATAGGTTGCAGACTACTCTTGAGTTAATTTTAAGGATTTCTTCTTTTCTTTTTCTTTGGGAATCATAGGTTTGGCTGTATAAAGTTGGATTTGGTAGCTTGGTTTACACGGCTGAGAAGGTTTGTGATGGTTCTGGTGAGGATCCAGAATGTAGCAGGTAAGTCCCCTGCAAATTTCTTCTTGGTTGTGGAGGTTCTGGAGAACTCAATGGGCCTTTATACCCAAGGCATTTTGTTTTACTGGCTTTTTCCTTGTCCTATGAACTGCAGGTCGGTAATGGGCAACAGCATATCGGATCATTTGGTCTATTTAGGGGTCAACTTACAGGCTGAAACATGGATTACGTGTGGAATAGTGACAGATACCCAGCTCGCTCAATACAGAAAGACAGATGAGGCTGGAAACTTTGTTCTTTCGAGGAACCCAAACTTTTCTCTGAACCCTGACACTCAACAAGATGGAAGGGGCAAAGTGGCATCTCAGTGACTAGATACCATCGCCCCAGTCATGAGCTTCGGGTAATCGCTTTATAGCTCATTGGTGTCCCCATCCTTCATATCATCATCGTAGCCAAATGGCTTTATACACCCTCCTTGACCTAGCGTGAGGGAGGTTCTGTTGTGTGAATAGCTTATTCTTTGTACAGTTCCTTTGTTTCCTCATGTAAATACCGTGATCAAAAATGGCAAAATACGTATTTTTCCTGAATGTGAAGAATGCTGCGCTGATGATGTTGCTTATCGACTTGTTTTATTCGAGTTGTGCCTAGACTGGAACGCAGTCATTTGTTGAATGTGTTGCATGTTTATCTACGACCCACAGATGGTGCTCATTTGGTTTAACAACCGGCAACATGACCTAATGAGTTCCAGGGCATCGCAGGGTTATTATTGAATGTTCTTTTCTTGTCCTTTTGATTCAAAGTTATATCGTGAGATGTTGATCTCCTGCCTATTCTTCGATTTAAAGTAATTCATGAGTCGAGCCTGAGTTTCATGTCCTTCCACTTCTTTGTTTGAGAGCCATTAACAGTGGTTTTGAATAATCATACACGTAACATGAATTGTGGGCTTCAACAATAGTGCAAAGGTATGATATGGTCTCTATTTTTTCGGTGTGATTGTGCGAGACTCGATTATCGAATGGTGTGATCTTGCGAGACTCAATAATCGAATGCAAAAATAAACGAGTCAGAATGAACCGGAATGCACATCGTTTTTTGAACGGCTTCTTGATGTCTATGTAGAAATACTTACAAGTAAACATATAGGAAACAACTGTCATATTCATCTCGCTTTTAAAATCCAACTGTGCGGGAAAATCTCAAGGACTCATGATTGAATGCTCAACATATGTTTGAAACAGGAAATATGGCGCTGTAGAAAGGTGCCTCGAGCTCAACCTTTGTTTAACTGTCAATTTGCCGCAACAGGTGCTGAGTCCTGCAGAACAAAACGTAGGCTTGGTTATATATTGTAAGGCTTGATACAACAAATCTTGACCTTTTTTAAGCAAACCTGACTAGCTTGAACTTGTTATTGGTACCAGGTTACATACCTTATCATTTTCAGTCACATCTTTCTCCTCTGTTACTGCAGTTGCCGTTTCAGTAGAGGGCAGCTCTCTGGCGCTCGATGCAGGGATCTCATTTGTAGGTGCCTCACTAGGAGCAACCTCTTCCACATTTGATGCTGTGTTCTCATTAACAGGTGCCTCACTAGAGGCAACAACCTCTTCCACACTTGCTGCTGTGATCTCATTAGCAGGAGCCTCGCTTGTGGTCTCAGTCCCTGCTGCTTCTGTGGATGTTACTTCCTGCTCAATTTTTGCTTCGTTAGCAGCCAAGTCTTCCGTATTGGTTATAATGTTCACTTCGTCCCGGATTGCTTCTTTCGTTCCTTCAGCTTCAATAGCATCAGCAATCTTATCTGTTAACATAGAACAGAAAACGAAGGAGTGAGGAGCAGCAAAGGTTATATGGGAAGAAGTTGTTATCTTTAAAGATAAATAAGATGTTCCAAGTAAGTTTTCCTGATAAATCCATGTTGTAAAGCAGATTACTTGTGATCTCGCCCTTGAATATCACGACGATCATCATGATTTATATCGTGAACACTATCATGATGGCTCAAGGATGATATGCATATGACCATACCTGCTTGATTCCCTTCTTGTTTCTTCTCTTCTACAACCATCGCCTCTTCTTGTTCACCTTTCTCTCCTTCAACTGATTTCTCCTGTTCTTTCTTAATCACAATGTCGACCTTCTCATCCTTGCCATCATGAAGAGGTGTTTCATACACCGATGCCTGAGAGAAATACTCGTTTTGCGATTCCTTCGACGTAGTCCTATCATGTCCAACTTCCTTCCCATCCTTCACCTCTACAACCTCACCTTGTTTCTCCTCCACAACAATATTCCCTTCAATATTCTCTGCCACCACCTGCTCGTTCACCTCTCCAACTTCAACCCTCTTTGTCATCGATGTTGACCTCGACGGAGCCCTTGATGGTGCCTTGGATGATGACCTGCTGGAGCTTGACGTGCTTTTCTCCGTTGGTTGATTTTTGTCACCTTTTCGGCTCCCCCTGCTGTTGCTTCTTGAATTTGAACCTTTCCTTGTGGAAACAGAATCTGTGGTTGCGACGGCATGCTTCGATTCTCCACACCCCATTATTCTTATGGAACTATTGATTTCTTCTATGAGGAACTTGTGAGATGGATGAAATTGATTGAGGGGAAGAAAATTTGGGAAATTTTTTCTCCCTCCAAAACTTGAGGAGGGAAAGAGATGGTTATAAGGTAATGGTGTGTGTGGTTGATGTTGTTTGCTGCATTTTCTGTAGCTGGTTAATGTTGGCATTACAGTTCAAGAGTGTCTATATTTAGTTCACAGGTTTTCTGATACAGATTGATATTTGCATCGTCTGTAAGGTGAAACAGAGAAATGCCAAGGTGCATCTCTGATACAAACATAGTACAAGTACTTAGAAAGTTGTCGAAGCTGTTCTAGTTTCCCACTGTAATCAACATGGATCATCTTTCACGACAAGTAAAAATTAATTAGATTCAAGACATGTTACTGTTATCGGAAGAATCCACACACCCTCACGCTTTTGTCATTGTTGCATCAGAAGATTTGGCCATGTGTTGCGCTTGACAAGATGTCTGGGCATATAAATATGGCAAAGTGATCTGTATTGCATCCAGCAACCAGATGCCTATTACAGTAGTACGAATAGCAGCACTGAAGGAAACATGAAGTATTTTAATTGTATGCTAAGATTTTTACTCAAACAATTTCTTATATATTCTTTTATTTTATTTATAACTTAAACAAAGTCTTATAAATACATATAAAATATTAAAAAATACATAGGTTTAACTTATCACGAATAATAAAATCATACAAAAGGCTCTTATCCTTATTAAAATTTTGGGTTGTTAGCATATAAATCTCTGAAATCTTCGTTAATTTTAAATAATTCTGTCAAATTTTTATAATTTGAAATTAATTTTTCAAATTATTATATAGCGAACAAAATAATCCATTTTTGTCTTAAAAACTTAATAATTCCAATAAAATCACTCAAATATTTATTTTTAGACAAAATAATCCATGTTTTTAAACGAAATAATTCTATTTTATTATTATTTTCATCAAATTATTATTTATTTTTTGAAAAAAATAAATGAATTAAATACAAATCGAAAATATTATTGAAATATCATAATTATATTATTGGATATTCTTGAAATATCATAATTATATTATTGGAATTAAAAAAGATATAAATCATATAGATCATTTTATTCCATAAACAAAAATTCAAAAAACCAATTTAAAGTTAACAAATTTGAACAATTTATATGACAAACATCCTCGAAATCTTGCAGATCTTGTTGTGCTGAAAAACAAAAGAACTAAATGGGCTGAAAAATCAAAATCAAAGGAACTTCCAAGGGCTGAAAAATCAAAATCGAGTTCACTTCGACGGTGCCGGAGTCCGTCGTCAATCGTGTTGTGCTGCCATGGCGTGGATTCACAGATCGGGAACTTCGCTTCTCTCCCTTCCTCTACTGCTCTTCTTCTCCCATCTCCTCCTCTCCACTGACGCCGCTCTCTCGTCACGGTGCGTTCCACTTTTCTTTTGATTCTCTTCGACGAATTCACTATATAGCTTGAGATCTCAATATCAGATTTTGAATTGATTTGATTTGTTTTTTTTGGTTGGTTTAGGCAAGGGGATGGTTACACGATCGCTGGACGAGTCAAGATCCCTTGTAAGCTTCCTTTTTTGTGGTTTGATCGGTGGTGATTGTTGTTGTTAATTGCTGATTGGTTGTTAATAGTTGATTGATTGCTTAGTTTTTTGATACTGAATGGAGTTAGTAGTTGTTTGTGGGCGTGATTTGAATATTTGAGGATTGAACCTGCATTGGTTTGCAACCAAACATCTCCAATACCTATAGTCATCATTTTTATAAGATGAAAAGAAATTAATATGTGAAGTAAGATGAAATGAGACATCAGAATCTACCATCCAATCTGATTCTAAACAAGTGAGGTTGATAGAACCATTGTTCATCCATGGTTGCAACGAAAGTGGTGCTTGGCTCGTTGTTTTGCTCTCCCTTAACGACCTTGTCTTGCGCTGTGTCGTTTTTGAATTTCCTGCACTCGTTTTTCTTATGACCTGGTTTGCCACAATAATAGCAAGTGAAGTCCTTCCGATTCTGGGATTTCGATCTCCCCTTGAATTTGCCGTTTTGCTGGAAAAAAGTTCTTTCTTTGTTCCGTCCACGATGCTCCATCACATGAGTGTCTGATGAGTTGGACGGGTTGAGCTCCTTCCTCCTGGTTTCCTCGTTCAACATACTGTATTTCACGATGTTCATCGTGAGCTTCCCTTCAGAAGCGGAGTTGCTCAATGACACCACCAGTGTCTCCCAGCTATCAGGTAAGAAACTTAATAGTAATAGTGCTTGCATCTCATCATCAAACTTTAAATCCATACCTGTCAATTGATTGACAAT
>JAOVYX010014711.1:0-31136 GCA_035668315.1 Drosera spatulata
CCCCCCCCATTTTATAGAAAATTGCTAGATTGATAAATTAATTTACAAAATCTGAAAAGGTTGTTCTCTGTGGGATAGACTCGTGCTATAATTTTGTGGTGTGAAGTAGGGCAGATATTTTAATTTGAGCATCTTGCGACGGGTTCTATAAACTTTTAGCGTCGTTCCCGAGGAACGGTGTTAATTATTTTGATCTCTATTGATTTTCTCTTTTGTTATATTTATTAGGAACTTATTGTCTCGTACACGATTGTGAAGCAAGCTTGAAGGAAATACCTATGAGCATCAAAACTACAAATAGAACGAGGTGAAGTGTCATGCTCAGCAAAAAAATCTTAATCGTCATATTGGTGAGATCTTTCCAACTATAAATACGGCGAATGTTTTGAATGATCAAAATGATATTCCTAATGCACAATTGATAATCGCACACTTAGACAATGAGCAGATTATGATGACAGTAAAACGTCCATTGTTTTATTGTTTTCGCTGATGTGCACGGAAATTTTCATCTCAATAATGGTTTCTTGCAAAAACTACCAACTTTTCATGGTAAGTGTTAGACCCTCGTTAAGCTTAACGCATGATGTCTCGCGCTTAGACGCTTCAGTGAGCACGAGGCCTCGAGCGAGGCGATTGAGGCAAAGCAAGCGATGTTCGACGCGTTTCGACGTTTGGACTTGGATGTTAAGTTTGGAACATCCAAAGGCCAAACAAGCAGCGAAGCATGATCCTTGTGATGATTCGAGATGGACAAAGCAAGACGTTTGATGGCGACAAGGCCCACTTGATTCATAACCTTGGATAACAAAACTGGACCAGATGAGGAAGGGGTATGGCTGTTCCTACTAAGTCGAGTTTTGTATGTTATCTATATTATAGGGGAGAAACAAAAATACCTTGATGCCCAAACGCAAGCCTGAATCCCAGATCCCAATATTCCCCTTAGCGTGGGGCATGCCTATGGTGTGATGGTGGCCTTAGACAATGGTGGGAAGGAAATGAACTGGTTTGATGGTGATCGAGGAATGCTCGAATCATGCTGGGCTATGGAGGCCAAGAAACGAGACGGGATGCTAAGTCAGATACTTAATGTGGTTGAATGTGTTTAGCCAAATGCTTGGACCGTGGGGTGGTGGTGCCAAGCGAGACCCTTGACGATGGGATTTAATCACGTTGGAACCTTGAAGGGAACACAAGCAAACAAGGAAGCATGAGCTAGGAATATTTCTGTGGGAAGAAACAAGGCTCAGGTGGCGACAGTTATGTTCCAGAACAGTTGGAGCGGTTGGCCTTGTAAACAAGTTTGTAAACCTAGGCTTGGGATTGTTTCCTATAATTCGTATGTGCCTTGGTTCGTTTGTCGCTTGTTGTGATTCTTGAGAGAGTAGACTGGCTGGTTTGTGAGAATCAGGCCGAGCAGGATCGAAAATTCGTTAAGGAAACAAGCGAAAATTTGGCTCTTTGACAGTTGGTATTAGAGCCATTGGTTTTGGGAGAACGTGGCAAAGTTTCTGCAATCATGGTGACGACTCTAGAACTTGGTGTTCGTGTGACCGCGAATGAGGAGTTCGTAGGTCAGCGAGTCTCGGAAGAAGACGACACCCTCTCGCATCAGTGCCATGACATGGGCACCGAGTTGCTGAGCCTGCAGAAGAGAATTATAGATCTCGAGGCCGTGAACAAAGCAATATTGGGAGGACTGACAGACAAGGACCGTGAACTTCGGGCTTAATCAAAAGTCTGAAGACAAAGTTCAAGGGTGAACTCAGGACTGTGAGCGGGGACGTGGTCTTGCTCAAGCGGTATGTGACAGAGAGTCTTGCTTTTGTTTCGGAAACAAGCGGAGTGTCTTCAAAGGTGAAGGTGCCTGAACCCAAGCCCTTTAGCTGTGTGATGTGTATGAAAATAAACATCATTTCTTTATTCTAAATGTTTGTCTTATTCCTCTTGTATTGTCTAATTTAGGTTTTTAACGTCTTTTTGTCTTGGAATATTGGTACTGTTGTGTTTTTATGTTTTCGACAGATTGACGTGAAGTTAGGAGCAAAAATGAAGAAGGATGAAGAAAATGGCAAGTCATGAGCTCAAAAAGCTGGATTTCATGACGTGCTTCAAGAGTTTATATGGCAATGGTTCACAGCGCTAAACTAGATTAGCCTTTTTAGATGTCTTGTATAAGTTTTTGGAATTTTTGCACGTTGTTTGGTATTTTTTATGTTAGTTTTAAGGTTACAGGAACAATGTCACGGGCACGACCAGCTGTGTTGCGGGCATGAACAGTGAGTCGCAGGTGCGGCGCCCTCGTGGTCGCGGGCGCGATGGAGAAATTTACCAGATTCCATGAGTTTTAAACAATCGCGGGTGCGACTGGCATGGTCGCGGCAGCGACGTGGACCCAGATGCAAAATAATGAATTTCAGTCGTCGGATTGATCTGGACTCGAACCCTCGTCTATAAATACGTGTCCTAGGGTTGTTCTAAGCATAATATACAGAGGAGGGAAATGCTCAGGGATGGCAGAGGCAATCAAGGGGGCGCGAGACACAAAAAGGACGAGCCTTGGAGGGAATTTGGAAGAGTTTTGATCCGCAAACGAATAGGATTCCATTTGGCATTAGTTTGGAACGCATCGTGTGTCGTAAAACCTTCGTTCTCACGTATTTAATCTGTGCAGAATGTTTTTTTCATTGCCATGTTGAATTCCCTGCTTTGTTTAATACTTATTTGCGAGTAGTTCATTAGTAGGGATGTGTTGATTAGTTTTGATGACCTTACATCATGAGATGTTGATTATATGACAGAAATCAGAGGTGTTTGATGATTAAATGAGGCATGAAACCTGTTAGAATTATCATATAAAATGTGTTTATTAGATTAATCGCCTAATATACATAGGTTAAAACTATAAATCACGCTAAGTGGTTTTGGTTAGTAGCTAATTGATATAATATGATTTAAGCTAATTGTCACATACAATCAATGGTTTCATATGCATGTAACATGATTAGTTTAAGCTAATTGCTATGATTGTTATGAATGTTAGTTCCAAGTTATGATTCGACTCTTGTGTTTAAATCATGTTTGAGCTAATGGGAAGTTAGAAGCTAAGGAACGTAGTGAGTTAAGCCAAAATTCTTTGCAGCCATTCCATATTAATCATCACATCTAAAATTCAGGAACATCCATGATTGATCTAGGTGACTCAAAATGATTCTACCATCGTCCCTACATTTCTCCCAACTTAAAAAAACTCCTCTATATCTCATATCTATCTTAGCTTCTGTTTGACCTAGTTAGTTTAGTTTTGAGTAATTTCTTACAACAAACAACCCCCCCAAACCTTAATTTTCATATTTGCAATAGTTCTTATAGAAACTAAGAAAAGATAAATAATATTACGACCGTCTCTGTGGGTTCGACCCTTACTTCTATTACTACATTAATTTTATATTCTTAGAGTGAAAGTGAGTGCATATAAATTCTAATTTGACGTGCCTACGACAGCACGCATCACGGTATCAGAAACGCTAAGGACTTGGAGAATTTCCTATAGGATGTGGAACAGTACTTCAAGGCTGCACGGATTCCAGAAGCAGATCGTGTGACCATCACAAGCATGTATTTGGCTGGGGATGCCAAGCTTTGGTGGCATAATCGGGTGAACGATGATGAGACCGCCAGAAGGCTTGGGATCCAAACATGGGAAGGGATGGAGAAGGAATTGAGGGAGCAATTCCTTCCCCTCGACACTGCCTGGCTTGCCAGGAAGAGTCTGAAGGAACTGAGACAGATGGGCTCGGTTCGTGACTATGTCAAGGAGTTTACGTCCTTGATGCTGGGAATCAAGAACATGTCGTAGGATGACAAGATGTTCAATTTCATGTCTGGATTGCAACCGTGGGCTCAACCTCTCACGCCTCAAGAAGTGGCCTTGCAGCGGACTGGTGGCAAATGTCCCGCTGCTTACTGCTTTGCGCGTTCCAGACAGGAGATGTTCGTGGAAGCGCAAGACAGCCTGTCTCGAGCCCAGAAGCGAATGAAGCAGTATGTCGATCAACATCGCTGGCCATTGGAGTTCCAAGTTGGGGACAAAGTCTTACTCAAACTGACTCCCCAGATTTGGAATAAGATAAGCAGAAGACAAGTACATCGGGGTCTGATCCTGAAGTACGATAGTCCCTTTGAAGTTGTGAAGAAGATCGACAGCCTCGCCTATCGTCTACAACTTCCAGAACGTCTGCAGATTTACCCATCATTCCATGTGAGTTTCTTGAAGCCTTTTGTGGAAGGCGAGCCAGATCAGGTTCAAGTGAAGCGTGCCCCCCCAAAAGTTCATAAGCAGTATAAAAACGAGATCGAGAAGATCTTGGAGCACAAGACCGAATGCATGAGCAAAGAAACCGCAGGACGCACTTCCTGGTACAGTGGAAGGGCGAATCTGAGACAGACGCAACATGGGAAAATGAGACTGCACTGTGGTAGTTTGATGAAGCGATCAAGCAGTACTGGGCATAGCACCCTCCGAGGACGTCGGGCTCTTCTGGTGGGGGTGGTATGTGAGACCCTTGTTAAGCTTAACGCATGATGTCTCGTGATATGTGCATAAACACACATCATTTCGTTATTCTAAATGTTTGTTTTATTTCTCATGTATTGTTTACTCTAGATTTTTAGCGTCTTTTTGTCTTGTAATGCTGGTACTGCTACGTTTTTGATAGATTGGCGTGAAGTTTGGAACAAAAATGTGCAAAAATGAAGATGGATAAAGAGAATGTCAAGTCATGAGCTCAAAAGCCGGTATTCACAAGTTTATCGTTGTTTCACGTGCTTCGAGAATTTATGCAACGATGTTTGACGTCGATAAGCTAAATCAGCATGTGTAGATGTGATGTATAAGATTCTAGAATTTTTGGATGTCATTTAGTATTTTTTTTATATTAGTTTTAAGGTTACAGTACACCAAGTCGCGGGCGCGATGGCCCTGTGTCGCAGCAGATTCCACGTTTTTAACCCGTCGCGGGTGTGACTTCCTGGGTCACGACCACGATGCTCTCGCTGATGCAGGACATTGCATGTCAATTGTCGGATTGTTTCGTCTTCGACCTATGCCTATAAATACGTGCCCTAGGGATCATCGTACAGAGCTCAGGGACGGCGGAGGCGTTCAGAGGGAGGCGAGACGCAAAGAGGAGAACCCTTGTAGGGTTTTCATCAAACATTCAAGAAGATTTGATCTGCAACGCTTTGTATAGCTTAGGACAATAGTTTGGAACGTGTCGTGTGCTGTAAAACCTTCGTTCTTAGTTATTTAATCCCTGTAGAATGTTTGGTTTCATTGCTATGCTCCTTTCCATGTTTTTTTAAGGCATATGCATGACTAGATCATAGGTAGGGATACGTTGATTAATTTTGATGACCTTAGATCATGAGATGAAGCATTTACGATTAAAACCAGAGATGTTAATGATGAATATGTTGCATGAAACCTGTTAGAATTATCATATAACATATGTTTATTAAATTGTTCACCTAATATAAATAGGTTAGAGCTTTGAATCGCGCTAAGTGGTTTATTCACTAGCAAATTGATATAATATGATTTAAGCTAATTGTCATATACAATCAATGGTTTCATATGCACGTGACATGATTAGTTTAAGCTAATTGGTATGATTGTTATGAATGGTTTTTCCATGTTATGAATCAACTCTTTTGATTAAATCATGTTTGAGCTAATTTAAGTGATTTTGATTAATTGAGCTAGTTTAACTATCCGAGCTAATTGGAGGTTAAAAGCTAAGGAACGTAGTGAGTTAAGCCAGAATTCATTATAGCCATTCCATATTAATCATTACGATCTAAAATTGAGAAACATCCATGATTGATCTAGGTGATTCAAAAGGAATTCAACCATCATCCCTACATTTCTCCCAACTTAAGAAAACTTCTCTATATCTCAACTCTATCTTAGCTTTTGTTCGAGGTAGTTAGTTTAGTTTTAAGTAATTTCTTACAATAAACAACCCCTAAACCTTAATTTTCATATTTATAATAGTTTTTTATAGTGACTAAGAAAAGATAAATAATATTGCGACCGTCCCTGTGGGTTCGACCCTTACTTCCACTATTTCATTAATTTTATATTCTTAGAGTGAAAGTGAGTGCATATAAATTCTAATTTGACATGGTTACGACAGCACGCATCAAATTTTGACGCCGTTGCCGGGGACGGTACAATTGGGTCAATATGCTTGTTTTGTTTTTTGTCACTCAAAATTCTATTATTTTATGAAAATTATTTTATTTTATTCTCTTTTATTTTTGTTTCTTTTAATTTAAAAAAACAAAAACAATTCAAAAAGAATTTTTTTTTGTGAGATTGTTGATTTTGAATCAATTTTAAATTGATTTTTACTATGGCTTATAACTATCAATCATATGATATATTGAATTACCAATCTTACGATAATTTTTATTCTCAAACATTAGATGAAATTGTCAAAATGATTGAAGAAATGAACAACAATATGAATCATAGGCCATGTGAGAATCATTTTAATATGGAACATCAAACTAGCACTTGCCCAACTTTGTCATCTTATGGATATTCCATTCAAATGAATATGTTTCAACAATCATCACAACCACAATATGGATATAATGTTTATTATAACTATTATAATGGTGGATGGTGAGATTATCAAAATCATTATGAGGGATATCAAGATTTTAATTCTTCAATGTCTGACATTTCTTTGGACTTTTGACAAAGCCATTCTCTTGACCATCTGTATAGTCATTCCTCAAGACCATATTCACAAGAATCAAATTCTATGTCTTTAGAAGAAATGGTTAAAACAATTATGCATAACCAACACCTTATTCAAGAAGAAAATAGGATGTTTGAAGAAGAAAGGGAGTATAATAAGCGTAAATTGCAAAGTCAAATTGACGAACTCAAATCTATATCATTTTTAATAGAAACTCCAAACTTCGAGTCATATAATGAATCTGAACAATCACAAGAAGATGAGAATTTAACCATATTTAAAAATGGTGAAGAATTATCTTCAATTGAGAGTTCTAATCAAATTCAATTTGAGGGTGATTTGGATGAAGACTTTGATTTATCATACGAATATTTTATTGAGAAGTATGGTAATGATGCACAAATAGAAGGTCAATGTGAACTTTCTAGTGATGATATTAATCTTGATGCTTTAGAAAATTCATTGATTTCCTTCCATGAATTGACTAACTCAATTGTCTCGAGCTCAACCTATTCTCAAGAAAACATCTCTAGCATTGAAATATTGAAAAATCAACTCAATCAACTTACTCTTGAAATGAGTGAATTAAAAACTCTAGCTTTCAGTGAAATTGAAACTGAACATGATAAGTCACAAGTACAAGAAGATCTAATGATATATGAAAATGTCGAAGAAATATTGGAAGTGGAGAGTTTAGGACGAAATGAGACACAACATGAGTTGGAAGAAGAAATTTCTAGGATGTGATGAAGTGAACGAAAAGGATTTTGAACTTGACTACGATGAATTTGATGGTGCAAACTTGAAAATAAATATTGATGACACTTGTTTTGATAGTCAATGTATTACACTTGATGATTTTGTGGAATTGGAAAAGTTTCTGAATTCTCATGATAAATTTGAGCAATATGATTTTAAGTCAGAAATGTCAAAAATCCCTGAGCATGAATCAATGTTGGTTTTGGATGTTCCTATTAATGAATTTGAAATTGATCAATCTCATTCAACTATTTCATTCTCTGAAAATCTTCTTATTTTCAATATTTTTCATGATAATAAGGATGATTTTGAGTTGTCATGCTTCATTTTATTTCCTTATGTGTCCAAATATTTTCGAAATCTTATTTGGACATGTTTGATTAATCTTTTTGAGAAAATAAGATTTTTGAGAAATATCAAACGTAAGAAGAAGAAGAAGGTTTTATCTTAGCTTCCGCAGCATTTCAAATAACCTAAAAGAGCCGGGTTGCAGGCTCTAAACAATGCGCTTTTTGGAAGGCAACCCATGTTTAAGTTTCTTATGAAGTTCGTATTTATTTCAATTTATTTCTGTCGACCATAAAAATTTTCAACTGATACACGGCGTTAAACTCTACTAATTGGTGATGTGAGTTATTTCAAAATTGACTTTGAAAGAGAAAACGAATGACTAAAAGCCATTTTAAGTCAGTCTTGAAGGAATTAAGACGAGAAAAAATTGTCCAGGTTGAAAATTCATGGTTGCGGGCTCGACAGGGATCGTCGCGGGCACGACAGGACCCACTCGCGGCCGCAACGATGCTGAACCGTGATAAAACCAGGCTTGAGGCCTCATTTTTCATTTCTCCTTCAACCTCCGCTGTGCCCTAATCGTTTTCCTCACATATCGTCTTTCGAAATCATCAATCAACTCGTACGATCAAGTATTCCACACGTTCGCAGCAATGATGGGAATCCGTTGATTTTACGCACGCATTCTGACACGTCTCAGATTATGCGAAATTCGATGTTTTTCTTTACGAAAACCTAGGTATGCATCTACAATTTCAATTCCAAATTCAACAATCTTGTTGTCTAAATTGATCTACGCATCGTGTAGAGTATGAATTCATAGTTGGATTGTCAAATTATACCCTGAATTTGACAAAATTCATGTCACTTTGTGTAGGGATTCTATACAAAATGCCTCGTTCCAAACATCCTTCATTTCGATCGGGCGAGAGCACTTCAGCTATAGCTGAGCACATTCTAGTCCCATATCCACATGACGCTATTATTATTCCAGACGAGTATGAGGATCGTCATGGAGCGATTTCTCGTAGAACTATCCGCTATACCAGATTTCTCCATTCTGGTGAGTTAGCCACACTCGGCTTATGGACTGAGATTCTGCATGCCGTTACACAGCTGGGTTGGGATCACACTTTCTTGACTGGATGGCCTACGTATCCATCCCTGGTTCGTGAGGTTCTGAGTACTTGGACGAGTACTGTTGGCCAGGCTCCAGCTGATGATCCGGTGGAGGAGTACGTCTCGTTCCAGCTGGGGAACGAGATGAGACGCCTGAACGTGACCGAACTCTGTCGTATCAATCATCTATGATCGGGAGGCTACCGGGAGTACGAAAGGGGCTATGTGCCATACTTGCAGGCCCTATGGTAGGAGCTTACCTTGATTGGGGGATACAACCCCCACAGCAGCAAGAGTTCCGCTCTTAGGAACCTCATTTGCGTATTCTTCACTGGTTCCTTGCTTACACGTTGCTGTCTACCAAGAGTAGCCAAGGGGCTGTGCCATAGAAGGAGGTAGGTATCTTCTTTGTGCTACTATACAACCTTGTGTTTCCACAGCAGTATCCGTACCTTAGTACCAGATACTTGCTCGTGGAGAAGATAGAGTCAGTCACTACAGACAGTTCTAGGGTGCCAATTCTCATTAGTGGCTACCGGGAGTACGAGAGGGGCTATGTGCCATACTTGCAGGCCCTATGGGAGGAGCTTAGCTTGATTGGGGGATACAACCCCCACAGCAGCAAGAGTTCTGCTCTTAGGAACCTCATTTGCGTATTCTTCACTGGTTCCTTGCTTACACGTTGTTGCCTACGAAGAGTAGCCAAGGGGCTGTGCCACAGAAAGAGGTAGGTATCTTCTTTGTGCTGCTACACAACCTTGTGTCTCCACAGCAGTATCCGTACCTTAGTACCGGATACTTGCTTGTGGAGAAGATAGAGTCAGTCACTACAGACAGTTCTAGGGCGCCAATTCTCATTAGTGGGTTGCTTATCCCACTAGCTACGCACTTTGGCTATGACGTGACGTCTCTTCCAGCCCTTTCCGAGCAGACTGGAGGAGCGTTTGGTATCAATACCTAATGAGGATTGGTATGATCTCTGTCGATCGCGGTATCTACTATCTTATCGGGAGAGTTGGTAAGGAGCCTCTGTGCCTTCCACTTCTGTCTTCTTCTCTTCGATTGTCTAATACGAGGAATTGGGGCTTTCCATTAGCTGCAGAGGATGATGACCTGGACTCTGAGGGTGAATCAGCCATGGGTGAGCCTCAACAGCATCAGTCACCCCTTTCACATCAGTCTCATTCTCATCATTCTACACTAGCTACACCTGCGCAGATCCCTACACCTGAGCATATACCTCCTGTGGACTGGAGAACTGCATATCATTCTCTGCAACGAGGGGTGATTTGTTTGCGAGCTGATGTAACATCTATGCAGACTCAATTGACTTCGATACAGCAGCGTCAGGAAGACTTCCAGGGCCATATCTTTGATTATTTAGACAGCAGATTTCCACCGCCTCCTCCTATGTGATTCTTCTTAGCTAGTCTGTCTAGTTTCAGGAGTCTGTATTTTTGTTTAAACTACACTTTAGTCTAGCTAGGGGAGGTTGGATATTCCAGACGTTTTATTTCTGTTTGAGTTGGTCGTTTTTAATTTTATTCTTACAGATGTATGACTCTTTATGTTTTACGCAATCACGTTTTAGTTATTTTTGTCGACTCTTTATTTTTCACCCTTTCCGCTAAACCAAGAACGTATCAATGTTTAATGAACCTAATTTCAAGAAATGACTCATCCTTCACCACTTATATATTGAAATATGGAATTGATTCATTTGCATGTTTCTATGTGCAATTTTTATACTGTCTGTTTTCATTATATATATCACATATTGAATATTATCTTTAAGGAAGTCCTGAATTTTTGGTAACATCATTCTAGTACATTCCTATGAGATGACCTTTTTCATCTGTAGATAATGCTTAAGTGGTGACTTGAACCGTAGCTAGTCACTTAAATGGAAAAAAAAAAAAAAACAACCTTCATGATCCCCTTTTATGCCATCTTTTCATATAACCACCACTTATAGAGGAGCATGGAGTGGTTTTTGAAAAAATTGAAGAGAAAATTTTTAAATTTATGTGTATTAAACACCCGTTTTTCCATGGTAACCCTCATGCTATTTTTGGTTATTGTAGAATGCTCTAGACCTACTCAGAAAGGAAAAGAAGAAAAAAAACAAAAAGAAAGAAAAGAAAGGAAGAAAAAAAATTACAAAGCAATATTTAAAGGTGCTTTGTCCCTTATCTCGAAAATCAAAATTACCATCTACGGATAAAAGGGGGATATAGGATTTGATAATATAGCTTGAAAAAAAAAAATGAAAAGATACATATTCTGTAGGAAATCTAGACCTCCTTTGAGACCTTGGTGGCTTTGGGAATGATCCTATATAATGAAGCAAAGGGGTGGAATAAATGAATTTTGAATTTGAGTTTTTGACATGTTCTGTTTTGCTATATCTCTGGAATCTGCTAGGTGCAAAAAAGACCATGAGAGGGAATGATTTGAGGGATAGCTAGATGTGGTCTGAATAGAGATGAAGGGTGACTTTGTGATGAATATTCCTTCGATATATGTTTTGTGTTGTTAATTTTAGGCAATCTGATTACTTTTAAATTCTAGCTATAGAATTTTTGAGTCCTGTTAGTTTTTCTTCATTTCACATTTCTTTCTTTGTTTTGAGTCTAGATTTTGCTTAGGGACAAGTAAAGGTTTAGCTTAGGCGAATTTGAAGTATGCATAAGCACACATCATTTCGTTATTCTAAATGTTTGTCTTATTCCTCATGTATTGTCTATTTTAGGTTTTTAGCGTCTTTTTGTCTTGGAATGTTGGTACTGCTGCGTTTTTATGTTTTTGACAGATTGGCGTGAAGTTTTGAACAAAAATGAGCAAAAATGAAGAAGGATGAAGAGAATTTCAAGTCATGAGCTCAAAGGTCGGAATTCACAAGTTTATCAATGTTTCACGTGCTTCTAGAGTTTATGCAGCAACGTTTCACGTCGATTAGCTAGATTATCATGTTTAGATGTGATGTATAAGTTTTTAGAATTTTTTAACGTCATTTACTATTTTTTATATTAGTTTTAAGGTTACAGTACACCATGTCGCGGGCGCGACGGCCTTGTGTCACAGCAGATTCCACGTTTTTAACCCGTTGTTGGTGTGACTTCCTGGGTCGCGACCGGGACTCTCTCCTTGATGGAGGACATTGCGTTTCAGTCATCAGATTGTTTCGTCTTCGACCTGTGCCTATAAATATGTGCCCTCGGGTTCTTCTAATCATCGTACAGAGCTCAGGGACGACGGAGATGATCAGAGGGAGACGAGCTAATCGGTGGTTGAAAACTAAGAATAGTAGTGAGCTAAGCCACAATTCATTATAGCCATTCCATATTAATCATTACAATCTAAAATTCAGAAACATCCATGATTGATCTAGGTGACTCGAAAGGAATTCAACCATCATCCCTACATTTCTCCTAACTTAAGAAAACTCCTCTATATCTCAGCTCTATCTTAGCTTCTGTTCGAGCTAGTTAGTTTAGTTTTAAGTAGTTTCTTGTAAAAAACAACCTCCAAACCTTAATTTTCATATTTATAATAGTTGTTTATAGTGACTAAGGAAAGATAAATAATATTGCTACCGTTCCTGTGGGTTCGACCCTTACTTCCACTACTGCATTAATTTTATATTCTTAGAGTGAAAGTGAGTGCATATAAATTCTAATTTGACGTGTCTACGATAGCACGCATCATCTTGCACTTGGACGCTTCAGCGAGTGCGAGGCCTCGAGCGAGGCGATTGAGGCAAAGCAAGCGATGTTCGACGCATTACGGTGTTTGGACTTGGATGTTAACTTTGGAACATCCATGGGCCAAACGAGCAGCGAAGCATGATCCTTGTGATGATTCGAGATGGACAAAGCAAGACGCTGGATGACAAAACTACACCAGATGAGGAAAGGGTATGGCTATACCTACTAAGTCGAATTTTGTATGCTATCTATATTATAGCGGAGAAACAAAAATGCCTTGATGCCCAAACGCAAGCCTGAGTCCCTGATCCCAATGTTCCCCTTAGCGTGGGGCATGTCTATGGTGTGATGGTGGCCAATGACAATGGTGGGAAGGAAATGAACATCGGTTTGATGGTGATCGAGGAACGCTCGAATCATGCTTGGCTGTGGTGGCCATGAAACGAGACAGTATGCTAAGTCGGATGCTCAATGTGGCTGACGTGTTTAGCCAAATGCTTGGACCGTGGGGTGGTGGTGTCAAGCGAGACCCTTGACGATGGGATTGAATCGCGTTAGAACCTTGAAGGGAACGCAAGCAAACCAGGAAGCATGAGCTGGGAACGTTTCTATGGGAAGAAACAAGGCTCATGTGGCTACAGTTATGTTCCAGAGCAGTTGGAGTGGTTTGCCTTGTTCCTGAGCAGTTTGGCGTGTCCCTAGGGTTGTGCTCATTCATGAAAGGCTGTGTTTATTGACTTGTAATTGTCTCTGGCACAGCTTGTACATAAGGCTACGAAATTTTTATGTTTTGTACATAGAGTGAAGGTCATTTCCTTGTGGCAGAGTGCAAACACAGGTCTGTAAACAAGTTTGTAAACCTAGGCTTGAAGGGTTCTTTGTTGTAAAACGAGTTTGCAATAAACTTGGGATTGTTTCCTGTAATTCGTATGTGCCTTGGTTCGTTTGTGACTTGTTGTGATTCTTGAGAGAGTAGGCTGACTGGTTCGCAGGATCGAAAATTCATTAAGCAAACAAACGAAAATTTGGCCTTGTGATAGTTAGCCTGGTGAAGATCCTGATGTGTGTGTAAACACACGTATTTTATTTAAATAAAACCTATTGTTTTTTTGTATTTGAGTTCTTTATTTCATGGTTTTAGTTTAGTTTATGTTTTTGGACTTGGATACTGTTGTTTGCATGTTTTAATTGTAGATATGATCGAGAAGAGCAACTTTTGACAACACATGAATTGGATGGAAAAATCTTGAAGATGATCGTGATGAAGTGTGATGATTTGGCGATCACTCATGTCGATTTCGATGGTTGAAATACTAAACTAAATAGATCGAAAGAAGATAAAATAGAGCTAAGATCTAGAGAAGTGTCCTTAAGTTGGGAGAAATATAGAGACGATGGTTGAAATACTTTGAGTCACTTAGATCAATCATGGATGTTTCTGAACTTTAGATGTAATGTTTAATATGGAATCGCTGTAATGAATTTTGGCTTAACTCACTACGTTCCTTAACTTCTAACTTCCAATTAGCTCGGATAGTCAAACTAACTCAACAGATTAAAACCACTTCAATTAGCTCAAACACACTTTAATCAAAAGAGTTGATTCAAAACATGGAAAAGCTAGTCATAACACGAATAGCAATTAGCTTAAACTAATCATGTCACATGCATATAAACCATTGATTATATATGACAATTAGCTTGAATCATGTTATATCGACTTGCTACTGAATAAAATCACTTAGCACGATATACAGCTCTAAACTATGTATATTAGGTGATCAATCTAATAAACATATGTTATGCAATAGTTCTAACAAATTTCATGCAACATATTCATCATTAAATCTCTGGTTTTAATCGTAAACGCTTCATCTCATGATCTAAGGTTATCAAAGTTCATGAACGCATCCCTACTAATGAACTACTCATGCATTTTAATCAAACAAAGCATGGAATGAATCATAGCATTGAAAACAAACATTCTGTAGAGATTAAGTAACTGAAAACGAAGGTGTTACAGCACACTACATGTTCCAAACAATTGTTCTATGCTATACAACGAGTTACGGATCTAATCTCCTTGAAAAGTCGATCAGAAACCCTCCAAAGCTTCTCCTCTTCGCGTCTCCACCTCCTCTGATCTCTCCTGCCATTTCTATGCTCTGTATCCCCATTAAAAAAACCTTAGGGCGTGTATTTATAGGCATAGGTCGAAACCAGATTAATCCGACGGCTAAAAATCAATGTTTTGCCTCTAGGAGACAGTCGCGGCCGCGATACAGTAAGTGTCACGCCCGCGACGCATTAAATACCTAGGATTCTATTGAAAATACCAGTCGTGCCCGCGACATGTGGCCGTCGCTCCTGCGACATCTGCCTGCCCGCGACACTTCCTGTAGTGGCCGTGACAGGTGTGCTGTTCACCTAAAACTAATATGAAAAATATTAAACGACGTCCAAAAATTCTAGAAATTTATACAACACATCAAAACTTGCTGGCTTATCGATGTGAAGCTTTGCTGTGTTAACTCTCGAGGCACATGAAACGACGATAAATCTGTGAAATCCAGCCTTTGAGTTGATGACTTTGCCATTCCCCTACATCTTTCTTCATTTTTGTTCCAAACTTTACGTCAATCTGTAAAATACATAAAAATACAGCAGTACCAACATTGCAAGAAAAAAAGATGTTAAAAACATAAAATAGACAATATAAGAGGAATAAAACAAATATTTAGAATAAAGAAACGATGTGTGTTTTCATACACATCAAAGAGAATATACTAAGCGTAAATTACAAAGTCAAATTGACGAACTCAAATCTATGCCATTTCCAATTGAAACTCCAATCTTTAAGTCATATAATGAATCTGAACAATCACAAGCAGATGAAAGTTTAACCATATTTAAAGGTGGTGAAAAATTATCTAAAATTGAGAGTTCTCATCGAATTCAATTTGAGGATGATTCGGATGAAGACTTTGATTTACCTTATGAATATTTTATTGAGAAGTATGGTAATAATGCACAAATAGATGGTCAATGTGAACTTTCTAGTAATGATATTAATATTGATGCTTTGGAAAATTAATTGAATTCATTACATGAATTAACTTACTCAATTGACTCGAGTTCAACTTATTTTCAAGAAAACATCTCTAGCATCGAAATATTGAAAAATCAAGTTAGTCAACGCACTTATGAAATGCGTGAATTAAAAGCTTTAACTTTCAATGAAATTGAAACTAAACTTGATAAATCACAAATACAAGAAAATCTAATGATAAGTGAAAAGTGATGAATAAACATTGGAAGTAGTGAGTTTAGGACGAAACGGGACACAAGATGATTTGGAAGAAGAAATTTTAAGTTAGAATTTGATGAAGTAAAGGAAAATGATTTTTAACTTTACTATAATGAATTTGATGATGTAAACTTGAAAATAAATATGGATGAAATTTGTTTTGTGGTCAAAATATTACACTTGATGATTTTGTTGAATTGGAAAAGTACTTGTATACTTATGATGAAGTTGAGCAAATTGATTTTATGTTAGAAATGCCTAATATCCTTGAGAATGAATCAGTGTTTGTTTTGGATGTTCCTTTACAAGAATTTGAAATTGATCAATCTCATTCAAATATTTCATTTTTTTGAAAATCTTCATAGTTTATATATTTTTCATGATCATAAGGATGATTTTGATATGTCATGCTTTATTTTATTTCCTTATGTATTCAAATATTTTAGAAATCTTATTTGGGCATGCTTGAATAATCATTTTGAGAAAATAAGATTTTTGAAAATTATGAAGCGTAATAAGAAGAAGGTTCTAACTTGTCTTCTGCAGCATTTTAAAAAACCTAAAAGAGCCGGGCTGCAGGTTCTAAACCAAGCGCTTCTTGGGTGGCAACCCAAGTCTTTAGTTTTCTTTAGGTGCAATACGTTAGTGCAGTTTTTAGCTTAGGAGTTTGTTTCATTTTTAATAAAATCGGGCAAGTTATAGCTTCGGAAACTCTTTGAACAATTCATAAATGACGCATTTTAAGTGTTTCAAACGAGTTTTATGCATTACGGATCGTTACGGAGATTTGAGGAGTTTAAATTCTTATTTCTTGGACGGTAACAACCATTACGACTCTTGTAACAGCCGTTACGTCTTTGTTGTTTTCCTTTTATGCCATTTTTATCATGATTCATCCTGTTTTCCGTATTAATCATTCTAAACTCTCGATTAAATACATCAAAACTCTAAATCCCTGCTATGAAAATTGATAGAATGAGTGTGCAATAGTTTTTTATTTATTTATTACAAGTTATTTTTCACTAGATGCTTTGATATCTTTTGTGAGAATGTGTGCAGGATTTAACATATGATTCGTAGGGCATTTCACAAACATATTAAGCATAAGGAGCAAGATTAGTGTATTTTGAAGGAATCAGTATCTATCGACGAGATTTCAGCTCTACCAACTGAGTTTCTATTTTATTTTTATGTTCTTATTGTATTTCACTTCTTATTCTTAAACATTGATAATGTATAGTTTTATCTTGGGGGAGGGATTAGTTAGTTTAGTTTTTTCTTTTTTTCTTCTTCTTCTTGTTTTTTTTTTTTTTTTTTTGAAAAATTCGTAAAAAAATTCATGGAGAGTAAGAAAAATGAAACTAAAAATTGTGTTTTGTTTTCAAAACTATGGCTTGAGCATTGTAATACAATGATTTTATGGCTTGATAATTGTTACACGAGTATATGTAGTTTGAATATCATTTCTAAGGAAGTCATAAGTCCATACTAACACCATTTTATTACTTTCCAATGATATGACTCTTTCATGTGTACATGGTACTTTAGTGGTGACTTGTTCAGTAAATAGACAATTGTAAAAAAGAAAAAAAAGAAAGAAAGAAACCTCCATGTTCCCCTTTTATGCCATTTTATTACTTATCCACCGATTATAGAGGGGCATGGAGTGAGTTTTTGAAAAAAAAAAAATTTGTTTATAAAGCACCCATCTTCCATGCTGACCCTTATGCTATTTTTGGTTTTTGGAGAATGTTGTAGACCTACTCAACAATGAAAAAAAAAAAAAAAAGAAGAGAAGGAAAAAAGAGAAACAATTGCCAAACCAATTCAAAACAAGCAAAAAGCTTCAAAAATACCATGTCCCTTATCTTGGTAATCAAAATTACCATCTACGGATAAAAGGGGGCATGGTATTCAATAAGATGAGCTTGAGAAAAAAAGAAGAAGAAGAAGATACATATCTAGTAGGAAATATAGGCCTCCTTTGAGAGTTTGGTGGTTTTGGGAACCACCAATGCCGGACGCATTTCTATCCGTAAGGAAGTAACGGGGTGGAATAATGAATTTTGAAATTGAATTTTGAAAATATTTTGTGTCGCTACATCTCTGGAATATCAGCTAGGTGTGAAGGACCATGAGGGGGGATGATTTGAGGGGTAATTTATATGATGTGAATAGGGATGATGGGCGACTTTGTGATGAATGTTCCTTTGACATATGCTTAGTGCAACTAATTTTTGAAATTCTCATTACATAAATGCTCGAGCTGTGGAAGTTTTGATATTTAATTTGTTTTTCAGTTTTCAAGTTGAGTCTTTGTTTTGTTTTTTATCTTTGCTTAGAGACAAGCAACGGTTTAGCTTGGGGGAATTCGATCTGTGCGTAAACACACGTATTTTATTTATGTTAAACCTATGGTTTTGTCATATTTGAGTTCTTTATTTCATGAGTTTAGTTTAGTTTATGTTTTTGAACTTAGATACTGCTGTTTGCGTGTTTTGATTGTAGATTTGATTGAGAAGAGCGTCTTTTGGCAACTCACGAATTGGATGGAAAAATCTTGAAGATGATGGAAATGAAGTGTGATGATTGGCGATCACTCATGTTGATTTCGATAATTTCTGGTGATACTCACATGCATTGTTTGATGAAGTTAATGTTCATTGTCGTTTGGAGCTGTTTTGGAGCTAAACCGATACTTTTGAGGCTTATTTGAACAAGGATGATCCATAAAAGTTAAACGACGCATAGATGATGATTCGAGACTATTTTGAGGGTGCCAATGATGCCATTTGAAGTGTTTTATGATGATACAAGGGCCACATAAGGTATATCATTGATCAGGACGAAGTTCAGAGCGAAAAAATAATCTTTTTGGTGATTTCCTGGACTGTAACGACTGTTCCTGTAATATCCCAAAAAAATTTTGATTTTTAAAATATATAACGGATATAGAATATACATATGGTACGAATATAAGGAACGCGTGAATAAAAATTTATGAACGGTGAACGTTACATCGTCAAAATTTTTGTGCGTTAAAGTCAAAGATTTAAGCTTGAAAATATGAGATTATTGAACGAAATATGATTATGAAATATTTGAGATAATTAAATTGACAATAATTAATAATGGACAAACAAATTATGCGAAACACAGATAAATACAGTGTGTGAGATATTTTGAGGGGTGGATTAATCACACCTACTTATTCTTTATCTTCGCCTTATCTCTTCCCCACACCCACAATTTCCTCACCCTCCTTCCTCTTCCCTCTTCCACCGCCAACCACCCCCACAACTGTCGCAGCCACCACCACGATGCGCCACCGTCGTCGTCGTCACACCATCACCACCACCATCACCCCAGCCAACGGCGAGCCTGGACGCAGCCCCTGCGCCCCGCATTGACCACCGCAGCCACCAACCTTGAGCCGTCGTCAACCACCATGCATCACCTCCTGCAGATGTCAACTGCCACAGATCCGACCATCCCCCGACCTACGACTATCCCCGGCCACCCACGAGCCCAAACGTTGCCCCAATCAACCAAACGAGCCACATTCCAAACACCCTGATCACCACCGAGTCGCCCATGTCCTGCCACGGATCCAGAATCTAATAGCCCTCCACACCACCATCGTCCAAGACATAGCTTCCAGACGATAGGCCAGAGCAAAGGCCCGACCTTGGCCCAGACATCGGCCCGGACAGTGGTGAAGCAACAACCCAACAACGGCCCATCGCTGAGAGGCTCGGTGCTGCCCGGAATCTCGATAGACCTGATATAAGCCCGACATCATGACAAGTCCCGGACAACGACGCCGACCCGACATCCCAGCAACCGAACTGCAAGCCCGAAAGGTGGCCCGTTCTCATTATTTCGCCTCGTGTTTTGTTTTGAATGACTCACCAGGGAGATAACCACCACCAAACCTTTCTTGAATACCCATTAAATATGTGATTGATTGCAGGAATGTGATGTGTGGTTATTGATGTGATACCGTCGGGTTGGAAAGGATGTGATTCTGTGTGTATGCGAATTGTATTGCTCTTGTTTGTAGGTTATGGTGGATGGGAATTGCATGATGGGTTTTGAAGGAGGTTGGGTGGTGATGCCGATGGGCGTATGTGTGTTTGTATAGGGCTAGTTCGTCGGGATGACGACGATGTCAAGATAGGTTTATGTGCATAAATGGGCTTGAATATGGAAATAATAATAAAGAAGAAATGGGGATATGCTTGGGGTGAGGTGATATGGTTTTTGAAGAGGTCGAAATGACTCTGGTTTTATTACCATGTCTTAATTGTGACGGTGGATGGTTGTGTCGTGTATGCATGGGCTTGTGTGACGAGTCGTTAATTTTATGTGGGCTTGATGCGTTGTCATCGAGATTAGAGCACCGGGTTGGCGAGGTCTTTATGTTTATGTACAAAAGAGGGCTTGGTATGAGCAATGATGATAAAGGTGGTTGTATGGTTATGTTTAGTTGCGGTAGGGCTGCTGTGATGGTTAAGGATGAGATTGAGATGTCTCGGGTTGTATTTTCATGGATGGTTGTGACTATGCCTGCTTATGCGTGTTATGCGTGATTATGCGTCATATGCACAATTTATATTTAATTATGGGATTTGAGTAAAGAGATGTAAGATCATTGATAACAAACATTATGGGATATTAAGGTTATGTTCATCGGGAAATCGGGATAAATAAGCTTGTTGATATATAACTAGGAACACGAATAATTGTTTAATATTATAGTTGTAATACATGGTTGGGCCGATGTGGCTTAAATGTACATGTTACATGATCGGGTTTGTTTTTCTAGAGTTTATTCAAGGCGTGATTGATGTGTTAAATGTGTTGTGTGTGATTACTGAACATGCTTTCTATGTTATTTCTTCTCTGAATATGTGTTATATATCATATATCATATTATGCGAGGAATCGGGATTTAAGGCAAACTACAACAAACATAATAACAAACTAAAGATAACCGAACAAATCCGTTGTCGTCGATGAGGTCGTATAGTGGATCCTTCGGGATCGGGTTCTTTGATTCTACGAGCGTTCAAAACAGACTTGACTGGGCCAGACATTAAGTCTAGATAGTAAGAGAACAAGTGTGGTTCTCTTTGTATGCGTACTGACAAGAAATCGCGGGCCAAAACATCGGCCGTTTGGGTGTAAGACTGTCCTCTGCAGGGGGACCTTCGACGTGTAAGTGAGAGTTTAGCAAACCGAAATACACGCGAGAGACGTAGTGATTTTGGATCGCGAACCCAAATCACGCGTAGTATTTATAAAAAATAGAAACCATTTCACAAAAGACAACGTGTTTTCAAATGATTTTGGTGGATGATATGTGACGGAGGACTTGGCCCAGATCAGTGTCTATGTCTCAAAAATCTCACTTCTTCTTTTGTCTTCATTGAGTTCTATCATTCATGTCGGAACACGGACTTGCAATGATTAAGTAAGTAAAAGACTATAAAAAGGACAAAGACGTATAAGCTACTATTTCGTGTATAGTTTGATATGCCGCCCATATTTTCCTGTGGCTACTAGAAAATGTTTTACAGGTACTCATCGATCGCCATAGTCGGGGGAGTACCCTGCAAATCGAATACATATATGCTTTTGGTTGCTGAGCTTTTAGCTCATGGATTATGTGTTTTATTTGCAGATCCACCACAGGGCGATGCTGAAGCGCTAGAGTGAGATTTTATGCATGTAGTTAATTACCTCAGTATTCAATATGTAATAAATACTACAGTAATAATTTGGTTTGGAACCACTTGTGGATATTTGGACAATATATTTATGAGGTAATGTATTATAATTTGGGTTTGCATAACATCATTTGGGATAATAATGATAACGATTTGGTTGCTTTTCTTAGCTTCTATAGCTACAAACCCGTTTGGGTTAGTTGGCCTTATCATGGACTGGGTCTATGACAGCATAACGTCACGTTCTGGGAATGCCGGATTTCGCGGCATTACAAATTGGTACCAGAGCTAGGGGTTTCTAGGTTAGAGGTTAAAAAAAATGAGAAAGTGGATTAAATCGAAAATGAAAGGTTGCATATGCATTGAGTGTAGGTGCACTAACATGGGACTTAAAGCATGAAATTATATAAATGAGTATATACTCGTTTAGACGAGCGGATACTCGACAATAAAAATTAAACAGCATGCGTGTTTTCTTTGGGTAAGAGAAATTCTCATATTTTGTTTTCTTTTAGGACAAATATAACAAAAACTTAAAGTTTGTCATGAGTTTTCTATGAGGATTTTGATTACAATTGATATATAAGAATTTACAAGTTTAATCATCTTGACGCACAATTCTCATATATATGACCTTACAAGTTATTTTTGGGTTACGATAATATTGAATTCGTCACGAAGTTATTCTATCATGGAGTTTGGGATCATATGATTTACTAATTTTCTGCTATTCAAATGACGATTGAAGGCAATTCGTGTGATTTTAGAAAATATATATATATATTTAGTCTTGATTTACTGGAAATCAAAAACGATGTTAATGTTGGTTTTCAATTTAGTTTCAAGTCATATTTGAATGGTTGTAAATTTTTAGGTTAGTGAACGTAATATGAGCTATTGCATGGAGCTGTGCTTATACTGCATTTTAGTTTCCACATCAAGATTTGTTTCAATGATTGTTCAATATTATATTATTGAAACTAGTTTTATTTGTTGTTTAGAGATTGAGCAACACAACATGTTTTAGTTTTAATTACGTGATTTGATTTATATATATATATACTGCGATGTTGAGGTTTTGGGACTAAACCTAAATTAAATGTGAAGTACAATACTTGAATAGTCTTTTATTTCACAAAAAAGTCTGTTATAGAAGTCCCTTTGTTATAAATGTATTTTTATTGGGTGTACATTTATATGTGACAAGATTTAAAAACAATGGTCAGCCAATGTTGATTTTCAAGTATATATTTCACGGCTTTTACTGATTTCATCCTTCCTGATCGATCCTGTTCTCATGCTATATTTAACTCTATTGAGTCATATTCTTGAATCTAGGTTGAGTAAGTAATATCATTGCTTCTGTACGCTTTGTTGTTTTACTTCATTGAATTAAGGGATTTTCATGCTTGCGTTGATTTCCTTGTACTAATGGTTTACTATGCGCAGTGATTGATTAAATTCACTTCTGAGCTACTTCTATGATCTAGTTTTGGTTTTCAAGAAATACTTCAACTTTTGAACATGATTTACTTCTTTGAGTTGTGCAAGATTTAGAAATTCTAACAATCATGGTCTTTGATTTGGAAGTTACGAAATTCATTATTTTCGTCAAGGTCTTGATAGCTGTTTACACTTCTGATTGAGTTTTACAATGGAAATCTAAGAAAGTTAGCTACTTTGAGCTATTTGTATTGGCTTTGAGTAAGCCGTAAGGACTTATCCAACTCTTTTTTCTTGGTATTTTGATCGAATTGAATTCCACCTTCCATAACAATGCAAAGGGTATTCAAATGTTTAGATTTTATTGAGCTAGATCTTGAATCAACTAATATGATCTGAAGCTAGACAACTCAAGGATCTTAACTCGAGGGTGCTCTCAATTTTATGGCTAAATTTTTATGGGCTCTTAGATTTGGACTTTAAGTGCCAGAAACTTACTATATCTAAATAATCATGGTTCCATATTCTCGTTGAAAAAAATATATATAAACGCATTACTATGTAAATAGCTTCGTTGTTACAATTACTGTGAATCTGTCTTAAAATAAAAAAAATGGGGTTAATTTGAGTGGAGCTTTCGATTTTATCCTTGGCCCTAATTCTTTTGAGGTCGTGCTTGATAAATTCATGGTAAGAATTAATTTGGACAAATCCTATGAGTTGTAGCAGTTCTTATTCTAAACTTCCACAACTTTTAATCTCAAATGATGTTACTGGGACGCAGAGATTTTAAGAATTGCATAAGTTTTGTTCTTATGATACAAATGTATCTATATCTTCTGTTTGAATAGAATTGACATAGTTTCTTAAACTGGTCAAGATTTGTGATGTGTATAAAAAACATATCATTTCTTTACTCTAAATGTTTGTTTTATGCCTCATCTATCGTCTATTTTATGTTTTTAGCGTCTTTTTATCTTGGAATGTTGATACTATTACGTTTTTACGTTTTTGGCTGATGGGTACGAAATTTGGAACAAAATGAAGAAAGATGAGAAGCTAGACAAGTCATGAGCCCAAAGGCTGAAATTCACAAGTTTATCGTGTTTCGGGAGCTAATGCGGCAAAGTTTCACGCCGATATGTTAGCTTAGCATGTTTAGAAGTGTTGTATAAGTTTTTAGGATTTTCAGACGTTGTTTAGTATTTTTTGTAATAGTTTTAGGGAGACACAACATGATGTCGCGGCCACTACTGGCCCAATCACGGGCAGGGCTGCATGTCACCGGCGCGAAGGCAACCGTGTCACAGGCGCGATGAATTTTTCCAGGAAATTTTCGGATTCTTCACCATTCACGGGTGTGACACATAATTGGTCGCGGCCGTGACTGTCTCCCAGATGCAGAACATTAATTTTTAGTCGTCAGATCAATCTGGTCTTTACTTATGCCTATAAATACATGTTGTTAGGGTTCTTCTAAGGATCATTGAGCACCAGAGACGGCATAGGCGATCAGAGAAGGAGGAGACACGAAGAGGAGAGGCTTTGTAGGGTTTAGAACAAACTTTTCAAGGGGAATTGATCCACGAATCGTTTCTATTGCTTTGGATTCAGTTTTGGAACTTGATTAGCACTGTAAAACATTTATTGTCAGTACTTCATTCTCACCAGAATGTTTGTCTTTGATGTTATGACTCATTTCATGGTTAGTTTGACTGATATGCGTGAGTAGATCATTAGTAGGGATGCGTTGATGAACTTAGATGTCCCTAGATCATGAGATGATTCGTATTTAACTAAAACCAGAGACGTTGATGATGAATATGTTGCATGAAACTTGTTAGAACTATTGCATAACATATGTTTATTAGATTGATCACCTAATATACGTAGGTTAGAGCTATAAATCGCACTAAGTGATTTATTAGTAGCGAATTGATATAATATTATTTAAGCTAATTGTCATACATAATCAATGGTTTTATATGCATGTGACATGACTAGTTTAAGCTAATTGCTATTCATGTTATGAATGGTTTTTCCATGTTTTGAATCAACTCTTTTGATGAAACCATGCTTGAGCTAATTGAAATGGTTTTAATTTGTTGAGTTAGTTTGACTATCCGATCTAATGGAAGTTAGAAACTAAGGAACGTAGTGAGTTAAGCCAAAACTCATTACAGCCCTTGCATATTAATCATTACATCTAAAATTCAGAAACATCCGTGATTGATCTAGGTGACTCAAATGGAATTTAACCATCATCCCTACATTTCTCCCAACTTAAGGAAACTCCTTTATAGCTCAACTCTTTCTTAGCTTCTGTTCGATCTAGTTAATTTAGTTTTAAGTTATCCTTTTAAACAGGTGAAACATCCCCCAAAATTGTATCTTTATTCTTACCCCTCCCTTAGGATAGAAATTACTTCAAGTTGAGTTTAGGTCGACATTATCTGTTCCTTGTGAGATCGACCCCTGGTTCCATATCTACATTAGTATTTATAGTAGGGTAAAAACAAATTGGCATGTTTTACGACTAACATGGAAGTCGCCATAATTACACCCTTGGCTGGCACGCATCAATTTGTCCCTATGATACAATTGTACTTGCTTTGATTTAAGTGAAAGGTGATTCTGGCAATCTTGAAAGCTAGAAAAGTAAACATGTTTTGTTTCTTATGCCTTCAATTCTCTCGTGATGCTTTTTTATTCTATTGACTTGCAATCTTATTGAGCATGTTCTTAAGGATGATATATTCATCACCTATTGTTTTATTGTCAAGAGTTATATTTCCATACCACATGCATATGTGGCTTCATCGATCTTTAAGGTTTATATGAATTAGTTTTAATATATACTCGAGGAATTTGAACCCTTGTTTATCTTAAAATCAACAACAACTATGTATTGAGATGGATTAAAAAGTTGCTCTGTGATGTGTATGAAAACACACATCATTTAATTATTCTAAATGTTTGTTTTATACCTTTTTTATTGTCTATTTTATGTTTCTAGCGTCTTTTTGTCTTGGAATGTTGGTAATGCTGTGCTTTCATATTTTTGGTAGATTGGCGTAAAGTTTGGAGGAAAAATGAAGAAGGATGAAGAAAATGGCAAGTCATGAGCTCAAAAGCTGCATTTCATGATTCATCGTCGTTTCACGTGCTTCGAGAGTTTATACGAGAGCGTTTGACAGCATTTAGCAAGATTAGCATAATTGGATGTGTTACATAACTTTTTAGAATTTTTTGACATCGTTTAGTATTTTTAGTTTTAGTTTTAAGGTAAACAGTGCATCAGTCGCGGGCGCTACACTGGTGTCGTGGGTAATCCTGGTGTCGAGGACGCGATAGCCATACGTCGCGGGCGTGACAGTTATTTATCAGCATATTCCAGGTTTTTAACCTGTCGTGGGCGTGACTGACATGGTCGCGGCCGCGACGATGCTTCAGATCCAAAATAACAGTTTTCGGTCGTCGGATCGATCTGGTTGCAAACCCTCACCTATAAATACGTCTCCTAGGGTCTTTCTAAGATAACATAGAGGAGGAAACGCTCAGGGACGGCAAAGGCGATCAAGAGGGCGAGAGACGCAAAGAGGATGAGTCTTGGAGATGATTTGGAGAAGCGCTGAGCCGCAAACGCATAGGAATACTTTGAACGCTAGTTTGTAACGCTATGTGCGCTGTAAAACCTTGATTCTCAGTTTGTCAAACTCTGCAGAATGATTGTTTACATTGCTTTGTTTAATTCCATGATTTATTCAATGCTTATGTGTGCGTAGTTCATTAGTAGGGATTTGTTGATTAGTTTTGACGACCTTAGATCAGGAGATGTTGATTATATGACATAAACCAGAGGTGTTTGATGATGAAATGATGCATGAAACCTGCTAGAATTATCATATAACATGTGTTTGTTAGATTGATCACCTAATATACATATGTTAAAGCTGTAAATCATGCTAAGTGGTTTAGTTTAGTAGTTAATTGATATGATATGATTGAAGCTAATTGTCATATATAATCAATGGTTTCATATGCATGTAACATGACTAGTTTAATCTAACTGTTATGTTTGTTATGAATGTTAAGTTCCATGTTATGATTCAACTCTTATGTTTTAAGTCATGTTTAAGCTAATTGAAATGATTTAGATCTCTTGAGTTAGTTTAACTATCCGAGCTAATTGGAAGTTAGAAGCTAAGGAACGTAGTGAGTTAAGCCAATACTCATTACAAATATTCCACATTAATCATTACACCTAAAATCCAGAAACATCAATGATTGATCTAAGTGATTCAAGATGATTCAACAATTGTCCCTACATTTCTCTTAACCTAAGCAATCCACCTAACTTTCTAGCTTTATTTTATCTTCTTCTAATTAATTATTTTAATTTAGTTCAAACCTTTCAAACAATTTAAACACCCCCCCCCCCCAATTCCTAGGATAGAACTATCTCAAGTTTGTTTAGTTGGGCATTCACGATTCCCTGTGGGTTCGACCATTACTTCCACTACTGTATTAATTTTATATTTTTAGAGTGAAAGTGAGTGCGTATAAATTCTAATTTGACGTGCCTACGATGGCATCGCATCACTCTGGTGGTTTTTGGTTCAAATTCGGTATAAATTTACAACTAAACATGTTAATTGGATTGGCTTCCAGCTTTCATCCTTAGGTTGAGATTGTTTAAACATTTCCTTTTGTATTGGTTTAATTAAATTATATGGTTTGAATTTTGATAACCTATGGTGACTTGGATTTGTGTGTTACAATATCTCTTCAATGCTTATCTTGACTTTTCTCAAAGCTTACTAACCAATCCCCAAGAAGATTGAGTTTACATTGAAACTATAAACCAGATGGATTGTCCCGCGTCAAGCTATTTGAGTTTTATAATGCTCAAACTATTGTTTTGCTTGGGAAATCTTAATATATAGACAGTCATTTTTTCTTTTCTTTTTTATAATTTGAGGTCTTTGGGGATTTACGAAAGATATCTAATGAGATATGGTTGTATTTTGACATTCAAAACATAAAGAGTTAATTGACAAAAAAAAAATTTAAATAGTGGTCAAATTTTCTTGGACATGAAAAGATATACTTATATCTTGTACCAATGAAAGGAAATGAAATGATTTATCCAGCTATATAGATGAATGTAACACATGTGTTGTGTTCACTATATGGGATAGTGAGATTTTAAGTCATGTCAAAGGATTGGGTCGTTGAATCTAGATCTCATTTGACTTCGTTAAAAAAATTTATATATAATACACCCACATGTGACAAATGAGTTACCACGCTATCCAACGCTATAAATGAGGCGTGAACATCTAGATTTCATGTAGATTTTATTTAGACTTTATTATCATTCTATTTACTATAAATAAGTGATGGAACTTGATTGAACTCGCCTGTGGTTTAGAGTTCCTGAATCCTTTCACTTCAATAAAAAAAAAAAAAAAAAAAAGAAAACGACGAGAAGAGAAAAACAATTCATCCCGAAAAGTACTTACTTGGTCTGCTGTTTATAGTGGTTGTATATATTGCGCTCATTGATGGGATGATTAGCATCATGGCCGTGTTCGTCGCAACACCTGAGGAATTAGATCTGATGGCAAAATATGTCATGATACCACTTATATTGGTTTTAAGTTCTGTATGTCTGATCTTATGCCTTTGTGGGTAGAGTTATGATTGTAAGATGATGTTTAAGTGATCTTGTGCTTTCCTTCCATTATTTTCTTCACTTGTTCGAGTTCATTGGTTTCTATTGAGTTGAATTCGATTTTGATGCTGAGCCTTTGCAATCCGGTGTTGATTTTCTCCTCGTTTCATTTCTAGGATTAGATCTATTAAGGGACTTTGGGTGCTTATTTTTGTCTATGTCAGCCTCTCATCGCTTAAATGGTGTTTCAAGATTGGGTTTTCCTACTGTGATTTGGATAATCACTTGGTTTAAGTTGAATGATCGGATTCAACTTTTGTTAGAATCAGGTACAGTCAGTATTCCATGATGCTCAACATTTAATGATATTTAATCTTGATCTATGGAGCTGAGGAGTGTTGTACTCAATCCTACCTCAACGTATTTGTCATTTTGCTTCACGTTTTTAAACTGCTACAGGAAATCTGAGTGGTTTTTTCCTATTTCCTTCCATTCCTTGTTGAGCTAAATCGATACTTGATGTCCTTATTTCAACTGATACCTTTTCTTGTTCTTGGCAAATCCGCTGCTTCTATTGTTCGATGTTATAAACTCTGCTTTGTTTCAAATTTCACTCACTCACTTGTAGGTCGAGCCTCTTTGTGTTCATCTGAATCATCGTGGTCCTCATAAATTGCTACCATGATGATTGTCCTTTATATGTTGGAGGCTACTAATCTTTAGAAGATGCTGTCCTCGTTGGTTTTCTATGGTTGTGCTACTGCTTCTAATTTCTACAAAGCTTCTAAAGCTAAAGCTTCAGTTATCTTGAGCGTATTGAGTTGCCAAGTGTCTCCCTTTCTATTTCCTAACCTGTACAGCTTTGCTTTTGGTCTGAGAGGCATCATTATTTTCTTAAGTCTTTCTTCACTAACCCTTACATGAATTTAGTTTCGAGGACGAAACTTCTTAAAAGGAGGTAATGTAATATCCCGAAAATTTTTTTATTTTTAAAATATATAACGGATATAGAATATGCATACAATACGAATATAATGAACGCACCAATAAAAACTTATGAACGGTGAACGTTACATCGTTAAAATTAAAATATTTGTACGTTAAAGTTACACATTTAAGCATGAAAATATGAGATTATTGAACAGAACATGATTATGAAATATTTGGGATAACTAAATCGACAATGATTAATTATCGACAGACAAATCATACGAAACACGGATAAATACAGTTTGTGAGATATTTTGAGGGGTGGATTAATCCCACCCACTCATTCCTTATCTCTTCCCCACACCCACACTCTCTTCACCCTACTTCCACTTCCCGCTTCCACCGTCAACCACCTCTACAACAGCCGCCGCCACCACCACGACGTGCCATCAGCGGCGCCATCGTACCACCACCACCACCACCATCAGCCTAGCCAACAACGAGCCCGGACGCAGGCCCTACCCCCCGCATCGAGCACCGTAGCTACCAACCTCGCGTCGCCGTCAACCGCCATGCATCGCCTCCTGCAGACGTCGATGGCCAAAGATCCGGCCAACCCCCGGCCCAAGACGATCCTTGGCCATCCACGAGCGCAGACGCTGCCCTAATCAACCAAACGAGCCACCACTCCAAACACCCCGATCACCACTGAGTCGCCCTCGTCCGGCCACAGATCTGGTAACTAACAGCCCTCCACACCACCATCGACCAAGACATATAATGTGTATGAAATCACACATCATTTCGTTATTCTAAATGTTTGTTTTTATTCCCTTTAAAATCGCCTAAATTGCATTGTAAGTGTCTTTTAGCCTTGGAATGTTTGTGCTGCTGTATGTTATGGTTTTATGGCAGATTGGCATGGAAATTTCAAGTAAAAAGATGAAGAATCGCATGGAAATTCAAGAACCCGAAGAACAGCATTTCACGTCTCATCAACATTTCACGCTCTTCGAGGAGGCTTTCGGCAAACTTTTGTTATGATTAGCTAGATATATGTGTATAGAAGCTATGTATAGTTTAGGGAATTTTTGGATTTCGTTTGTTATTTTTAGTTGCAATTTTAGAACCGGAGCTCAGCTCTGGCGTTGGCGCGACCATTCCTAGGTGCGGGCGCGCCTTCCTTCAGAACAGGCGTGGGCGGGCCAACTTACAGGCGCGGGCGCGACGGGGCAGAATCTGCAGATTTTCATTTTTGATCGTCCGATCAATCTTGTTTCGTTCCTAAGCCTATTTAAACCCTCCCTAGGGTTGAAAACATCATAATTCAGCAGAGGAACAAAGGGGTGACGGCAGAGAAGAGGGAGGAGAAGAAAGGCGGCCAAAACAAGGGAAAAA
>JAOVYX010014712.1:0-31136 GCA_035668315.1 Drosera spatulata
CGAATCATAATTTATTAACTTCATTAGAAACTAGACATGTGAGAATTCAACATATATTAATATCAGAATTTATCAAATAGTATAGTTTTCACGAAATTTCTAATCAAAATGATCACCTTTTTTTAATAACGGTGAAGGATCCTCATCGTGCTCGTCTTACTTAACTCTTACTTCTCCTTCTTCGTATTAAGATCGTATTTCCTTATACTTGCGTATTGGGGTTACATTTCATTCATATTTTATATCTTTTCCTTATTATATCGTCAAACAAGACTTTTTAACCCCACAAAATAAATTATAACGTACGATAAGTTATTATTCACATAATTATCGTGAAACTAAATTTTACGTAATTTTTAAATGTTTATTATATTTTTGTCATGATTTTAACAATCGAATTTTATAATCCTATTAAAAAAATAAATTATTTAAATCTTTATAATACTTCAGATCCAATGCCCATAGGATTAAAAAAACAATGCACATAGATTTCCCTCGACTTATCCCTAGAAAATCTAAAATCATTATCCCGAAGACACAATGTTTCTGAAGGTAAAAAACAACGAGCGTTTTCGTCCCCTCCTACACTTCATCCCTATGACTCGAATTCCCAATTTCGTCACTCCTCGACCGAATCGCCAATTTCATCGCTGCTCGATCTTATCCTCAAGTTCATGATTCGAATTCCCCAAATCAATGATGTGAATTCTCCTAATTCTTTCGCTCCTTGGTCATCGTCGCAAAACTCTATCTTGAGGCATCGACTTCACCAATCACCGGAAAACAAGTTGCAGAGGTCTCATCAAGGGAATCTCCTCTTCGCGTGCGAGTTGTTTGAGTCGAATCCTAGGCCCCCACGGTCTTCCAATCCCCAATAAGGACGATGGAAAGTAAAGCAATAATTAAAGCTAGAAAAGAAATCAAGTTGATAAAGAAGAACATGAAAATCAGGATATATCATGTGTAATTGAATCCCAAAAAAATACGAATGATTTGATGGAGGCACGTAGAAGGAAAGCAATAATAGAGAATAAGGGCATCTCAGGTAAGACGTTGATTTTTATTTTTTATTTTTTTGATAAAAAAGATCGATTGATAAATTAAAAAAATCGTGTATAAATATTTCATAATTAGATCAAAAAAAAAAAAAAAAAACAACCGCAAGTTCAGTGAAGTTTCTTACATCATCTCTTGCTTTTGTATGGTATGTCCGAAGTGCTTGTGGATAGGATTATGACTTATGTTTCATCAGTGAGATACCCATTGAAATAAATGGTGCTTTGACTGGATGTTTTAAGGGAATGATGGGGTTGAGACAGAGGGATCCTTTGTCGCCTTACCTCTTCGTCTTGGTGATGAAATATTTGGGAAGAAGATTGAAAAGGACGGGTATAAATCAGCTCTTTCGATACCACCTTAAATGTAAAAGGTTAGGTATCATTGAGTTTTGTTTTGCGGATGATTTGATGATATTTGGCAAGGCTGACGTGATGTCCATCCAGTTCGTAAAAGCTGAAGTGGAGAAGTTCGCAGAGGAAAGTGGATTGCAGATGAACTTGACAAAAAGCTCTATATTTGTGGGTGGGGTTAATGCAGAAATGAAGCAGATTTTGATTGGAAACCACAGAAGTCAATGCTGAAAAGCTGCCAGTTAGGTTGCTTGGCATGAAATCTGCAAAGAGAGGAAGGAGGGGTGGCCTTGGCATCAAGCAGATTCACAACTGAGAATGTTGCATTCCTGTTCAAGTGCATATGGGCCATTGAAATGAAATGCGACAGATTGTGCATTAGTGAATATTATTTAAAGCATGTTGACTTGTGGTCTGTCTGTAGGAAAGCTCGAATGGGATGGGTGTGGTCTTCTCTTGTGAAACTAAGAGATACCATGGTTGATGCAGGGGTGCTTAATAAGGTAGCAGGATGGAGATTGAAGGGTATTCAGTAAGAAAAAAAAGGCTATAAGATGCTTGTGATGCAAAGCCCTGTTGTTGAGTGGAGGAACTTGATTTGAAATACTTATGTTCATCCTCGTTTTGCTGTTGTTACTTGGCTGGTGTTTATGGGAAAGATCAATACCAGACGATGGTTATGCAAACATGATCTCATTGAAAATGATGATTGTCCTCTATGAACAAATGGTGTTGAAGACATAAATCATCTCTTCTTTGACTGTCCAACTTTGACTGAAATATTGAATGGAGTTCTGGAAAAACTGAAGCTGAGATGCAAGGCGAAGTCGTTTGATGAATGGCGGCGTTCGGTTTTGAGAATTAGCAAGGGAAAGAAAGGTATGGCAATAGCAAGGAAAAGGCTGATTGTAGTGTTTGTTTATGAAATATGGAGGCTGCGCAATGGAAGGGTGTTCCGAGCAGAAGAGTTTCAGAAGCAGAAAGCTATAGATAGTATACTTCACTATGTGCTTATGTAATTGCTGCTATGCTAGTTTTTTTTGTAGTAGACAGTTGTGATGTACAGATAAACAGACTCGTATGGATCTGCTATTTTTGTTGGTGAAATGAAAAAAACTTTAACGCTTGCCAAAAAAAAATTCTAGATAATTTACATGATTTCTTATTAAATGAATTTTTGTTTCATTTAAATTTTAGAACGGAGGGAGATACGAGCTGACTCCTAAGTGAGCTGGATGGAAGCTGCGAATGGGCAAAAATTATTTTGGACCCCCACAACACCTCCGGGCCCAACAAATCATTGTCAAATCCCATCCAATAACTCCATCTCAACCAGGACACGTGTTCGCACACACCCATTCCATGCACCCGCGTCGCACACGATCTAAACCCACTGATTAAAAAAGTAGCCTTTTTTGTCCCCGCATTGATCGTCGTCGTCCATCGTCTCAGCGAGCAGTTCGCAATTTGAATTTTGGGTGCTGACCGGGGCAGCGTCGGGCAGGGGCACGCTCTCATCGAGTCATCGGTCACCTCACCTCCACTGTTTCTCTCCATTGGGTCCCACCACCAGAGAGACGTTACAAAATCAAAATTACGAAGGAAAGGAAAAATAATTTTATTCCAGCGAATAGGCACAATATATTTCAACGAACACATTTATTAGTACAAGCTGTTTTTAAATAATGCTATCGGATGATTAAATTCGATGTAAACGGGGAAATATTATATCCAAGGTCCAAAATGATACATTCAAGATAATTTCATCCATAAAAATTTTTGATCAAAAAAACCCTCATATCGTATCATATTTTGAATATATCAAAATGGGACTTAAAAATATCAATTTTATATGTATATCGTCATAGAAATATATATATCTGATTTTTAAAATCTTCAACGTGAGACATGATGATTTGGATAGTTAATTTGATGTGTTTTGATAATAATAGATTCATTATTTTTTAATAACATAAAATGATTAACATATGATTTCGATCAAACTTTACTATAAAAAATAATTATTCTATTATTTTTTTATTCTAAATAAATTATAATAATATATATTTTAAAATTTAATTTAATATAATAAAATATCTAATTTAATACACTTCTTGTATTGTACTACTTCGTCTATCACAATTGTATTCGGAAGGAAAAATGTCATTTTTTTAAGATCGAGTTGACTGACTTTATTTTATTGGGAAAATAAAAAGAACATTTTTTCGAAACAAAGAAACCTAGAAATCTGTCAATGAGAGAGCTTTCTCTCTCTTCCTGTCAACAGTGTGGTAGAATGAAGCGAGTGAATGAACGAGAGAAGAGCAGTTGATGCAGTAGAAGAGAGCAGCAGGCTCGCACTCTTTCTCAAAATCTCATTCATTGAATGCTTTCAACCTACACTTCCTTCATCTTCATCTTCTTCGACACTCATCTCATCTCATCTCTCTGTGGTCCATCTCCGACGAATTCATTGCTTCGCGTCTTCGATTCATTGCCTGCGCTTTTGCTTCGTTGTGTTTTTGTTGTCGTGCATTTTTGCAGAGAAGAGAGTTCGAGCATTCGCGGATCCAATGTATGTTAATCTTGTTCTGGTCCTTTTTGTTGATGGATTTTGTAGAGATTTAATGGTAGATTTGACCCGATTCATTAGTTCCGATGCCCGAAATGGTTGATTTGGTTGGTTATTTGAGTAATTGATGACGGTTTTGGTCAGTGATTTGTGAGAGGATTGAGCATTTTCCCATCTGGTGAACTGCATTGGGGCTCTGATTTGCGGTTGCTCTCGGTTTCTTCTTCTTTTGGATTTAACCTAAGAGTTGTTGAGGATAAGTGTAAAGTTGGGGAAATGGGAGTTCATGGACTGATCTGATCCGTGAGGGGACTAAGCGAAACGGCGATGGAAATGGGGTTTTGTGTTTATGCCCATTTTTAGAACTGAGGGTGACATTGAGTGCAGGAGTTTGATATAGCGCTCCGGTGTCTGCTAAATTGACACCAGGGTTGGGTGGAACAGTGTATAGGGTTTTAAAGAACGGGCATTAGGGTAGTGAATAGTATAATTTGTATCGGACTGAAATGCAGTTCTATTATTGATGTTAGTGTAAGGAGAAGATGCAAGGCTGGGTGGGAGCAATCCTATTGTTCACCATACAAGATATGATGGAATAAAAGATTTGGTCTCGCTGTCACATTTTTTGGCGATGCTTGCGACCTGCACTTGCTGTTGATCGAGGATCGTCTCTAGTGATCATTGATTAAGCTAAGTTGGGAAGGGAGTGTCGAGAATAGATTATGAGATTGGCGTTAATGCTGGGCTCTATAAAAGGCAACTAATCTGTACGATGATAATATCTGTCGCTGAAAGATTCTTTATTCAATCAAAACAAAAATGGCCGCGTAGTCTTAGTCATAATTTTGTGGAAGAATTTGGTTGACCTTGACATAACCTGCATTCATATATTTGATCAATCATACTGTTCATTATAGTAATGGCACTGTTCCACATTCTTTCTTCGAAATGCAGATGGGTATGAGCATCTTGAACTTACCTTGAAGTACACACATAGAGAAGATGGGTGGTGACAAACGAAGTTCAAAGGGCGGACGCTATGTGGGTGGATTTTTGCAGCTCTTTGATTGGAACTCCAAGTCCAGAAAGAAGTTGTTTTCAAGCAAAAATTATTTACCTGGTGAGATTACATGCATTCCTTCTGCCTTTTCAGCTATTTATTCAGTGTGCATAGTGCTTTGTATCCTTATAAGCAAATTGGATTAACATATCATATTGTGTTATCCTCATTCTACAGAACATACAAAGCAAGGGAAGAGAGACGGCGAAGATTTGCCCAAACCAAGGTCCCGTCTGGTGAGAATTTGTATCTTTTTGCACACTGAATGTTCTGCATACTAGTTTGTGCCTAGGGTTCTAAAATGTTCAGCGTTTTTCTTGTTATTAGGTAGATGAAGACGGAACTGCGGTGGCATACAGTGTCAAGGGAAGCAGTGACTTCAGCTCTGCTTCTTCCGTTACTGATGACGATTTTTATGGAAGTAAAGCCCCTAGAGTGGTGGCGAGGCTCATGGGATTGGATTCATTACCATCATCAAATGCAATGGAACCGTACAGCTCCCCGTTTTCTGACAGTCACTCCTTACGAGATGCTCAACCCTTCAGGAGAAAAGAGCTTGAGGTCCACGGAGATCATCGAGTCATGAATTCAAGCAACCTTCTCAACAATGTGGAGGGTCCTAGCAAAAGTGCAATTGAGCCAAAGCCTCAGAAGATGGCTAGCAAGCCAATTGAGAAGTTTCAAACGGAAGTTTTACCTCCGAGATCAGCTAAATCTATTCCTATCACTCACCACAAGCTTCTATCCCCTATCAAGACTCCTGGTTTCTTTCCATCCAAGGATGCTGCTCATATTATGGAAGCTGCGGCCAAGATCATAGAACCTGGACTTCAAGCGACGCCTAGAAGTAAAACTTTGTCAATGGGGTCGTCGTCGGTTCCGCTGAGAGTACGAGATTTGAGAGAGAAACTAGAAGCTGCACAAAAACCATCTAGGATGAATGGAGAATCCCAGAGACTGGTTGTTGATGCTAGTTCTTCCAAGTATCTGAAAGGGTCGTCCACTGATAAAAGCTTGAGTAATTCCATCGATACTATGTCGTTTAAGTTTTCATCAGATAACGAAGAGGGTTCTGCTTCTGTGAAGAATAAGGGAAGATCTGTCTCACTTGCCGTTCAAGCCAAGGCAAATGTTCAGAAAAGAGAAAGTCTGAGTTCAAGTAACAGAACTTTGGATAGGCTAAAAGAGCTGGATGGACAAACTCAGGCATTCAAGAGCCAACCTCACAGTCTCAAGTCCTCTCACAAGAAATCTTCTACTCACAGCACCTCGGGCGTGTTAAGGCAGAATAACCAAAAGCAAAACTGTTCTGCTGATAAAGAAAAACTAACTTCAAAATCTTCTGGCGTGAACATGCGTGGTAGAAAGACTATGACTAGCAGTTCTTCTCACAGCGGAAGGCAGACAAGCTTAGGCAGAGATGCGGGGACTTCAAGATCTTCAAGGAAATCAAGCTTAGAAGCAAAAGAGTGTGACAGGGAAATTCCATATTCCAAAACTGAGAATCTCCCTAGAAAGAAACGATCCATTGATGTAAACCTACAGTATGAAAAAAGTTACCCTGTGGGTAACATGATATGTAATGCTAGCACATCAAACCAGTCAAGCACAGTTTCAAATAGACAGTTCACGTTCATTGAAGAAAGCCGAAAGAAAGGAATGGATGTTGTTTCTTTCACTTTTACGGCCCCAATGACAAGATCTGTAGCAGGGTCAGAGCCTTCAGAGCAGGGTGGGGAGAAATCCAGTAGCTTTGCGGGGAAACATAGCAGAAATATGACTCCTAGCTCGAATAGTATGGAGCTATCTTCTCTTGGACTAAATACAATTGGTGTTGATGCTTTGAGTATTTTGCTGGAACAAAAGTTGCGGGAATTGACCCATGGCTTTGAGAATTCCCAACAAAATGTTACGAAGACAGGGACTTCAGCTGTTCGGCGGAACTTTATTTCTGCTAATGCAGAGAGTGACATACCGAGATTTCAGGACAATTGGAGCATGGATGGCCAGATCTTTTCTGCTTTTTCCCTGTCTGAGCATGATTTGGCCAGAAGAAAGTATAAGCATCAGGTATGTAGTACATCACTCTGTTGATTCAATTTGTGCTCTTATTCACGTTTTTATTGTGCCAAAGGAAATTCTGCCGAAGTTTTTGTGGTAATTTCCTGAGTAACGTTGCAGCTGTTATGAACGATATTGCTTGGAAATGTCTCTTACCTAAAAGGACTTGATCTGTGGTTGGGGAATGTACTTGAATTCACTTCTATGAGGACGGTAAAATTGAAAATCTTGTGGTTGGAGGGGTTTGATGAGGCATTTAATTAGGTTACAACTGGTTGGAAAAATAGTCAGCTCTTTTAGGAAAAGTTTGGCTTATGGATCTGATACTTTTGTCATAGATATCTTGTTGATAGGTGATAGGTTGATTAACGAAGGAAACAGTCTCTTAAGGTAATGTTGTGTACATTCTCCTCAAACACTACAGGAGCCTTTTGAATTGGTTATCTTAAGTTGAGTTATTTCCCGTTATCAGTTGTGCCATTAAGTTGCAAGTGCCATTGAACTTGGGACGTCCTCACGTGTTTTATTTGCACTCATAAACACCCGACTGTTGACAGTGTAGTTAGCATACTGCCTGGCTTTTTGTCCTTGTTGCATCTCTCCATGGAATGTCTATTTATCTGATTCATAGTTTCAGTCCTTGTTATTGCTTTCTTGGATCTATCTGTCTATTTTTCTGAAAAAAGCGCAAAGAAATCTGGACAGCTGCTTGGCATATTCATGAACTTGAATTCTAACGATTGCATGTTCAATGTGTTGCAATTTTTCCTTTCTCGCAGTTCATTAGATTTACCCCCATTAATGTTTTAACTGTGCTTTGAATGAATATCAGGGAAGAGAAAACTTGGCTGAATACAGCAGTGACAGATCTGAAATCGCCAAATTGGAGGATTGTCTCATTCCTAGTCCAGAATCCGTTCTTGAACCTTTTCTGTTAAATGAGAGTTGCTACTCATTTGACAGTGCAGCGAGTAACAGTACATTAGGTAAAGAGCTTATCATTGATATTAATAAATATGGTCCTTGTTGTAACATTGATCTTCGGATATATCGAGATTGTTTGCCCGGATACGTTATTTGTCTATCATGAATCATGATACTAGTATTTCTTTTTTCACTTCCAGAAAGCAAGCAGTATTCTTCGGCTCAGACTCAGAAAGAGAGTGGCGTAACCTCTTCTACCAGGGATTATACCGTAGAAGCCGAGGCAGACTTATCAGACTCAGCTTCATCCACCTCTTTACGGGGAAGAATTTTGCCAAGTTCAAGCGAGTGGGAGCTAGAATACATCAAAAGCATAGTGTTAAATGTGCAGGTGATGTTTAAGGATTACGCATTAGGTCGGACACGAGAAGTCATAAACCCAAACCTATTTGATCAGCTAGAAAGGAGAAGAAACTCATGCTTTCAAGCAGCAGATGAAGATAACAGTAGACTCATGAGGAAAGTTGTCTTTGATTGTGCAAGTGAATGCTTGGACCTGAAGTGCCAGCAGTTTGTAGGTGGCGGACACAAGATGTGGGCAAAGGGAGTTGCAGTAATGAGACCGAAGGGAAGGCTGGCTGTAGAAGTATACAGGGAAATCCAGGGTTGGCGCAGCATGGGAAGCCGTATGGTGGATGAGCTTGTTGACAGAGATATGAGCAGCCAACATGGAAAATGGCTTGACTTTGAGGTTGATGCATTTGCACTTGGCATAGAGATTGAAAGTCAGATATGTGATTCCTTGATTGATGAGATGATTGCCTTTATACTGCCATATACTCGTCCTCGCTTCCCCAATTCTGCATCTGCTGTGTGACGAACAGAATCTTGTTATCTTCAAATCACATAAGGTTCTTCACAATCAACTTAAGCAAATGTTCTCTGCATACTTCAACGAGGTGGTTCCTGTAAAATGCATATATATAGTCCTCTCCTCTAAACTGCGATGTGAAAACCAGTGAAGATTGCAAGAGATGGCATGTATGAAGTACAGGGGCGCAGGATTTACTTCCCCCTGCTTTCAGGGCATCGACCACGTTCAGCTTCCTGATGCAACATTGAATGTGTACTTAAACTTGGGTCGAGCGATCAATGGTCTGGTTTTTTGTGGTCTGTATCAGAACTGTAGAAATCGATGTTCTGGTTCCGCCTCTAAGAAAATCTTCTTTCTATCCGATCCAGTGTAATCTTACTTGAATCTTTGTTGCTTCTGTAGTAACGTTCACTTAGTTTTCTTTTTATTCAAGAAATACGAAACCTCTAAGATGACGTAGCCTGGACACACTTTTGCACCATGGGACTACCTGGAATAGCGGCTTTGCTGGTTAGTTCGTGTAGCGGCCTCAGGTTCTTTGTCCTGTCATCAGACAATGAACAGAATCGACAATGAAGAGAAGCGGTTTGATCAAACCGTCTAGAAAACTAATCCAGATTTTCCCAATGCAGGTGCATTTTTCATGTTCCATAACACTTTATCAATACAACGAAGACAACAACAAAGAGGTGAAACTAAATCGTCCTTCAAATGAATCCATATTTTCACAATGCAGCTAAATATTCATGTTCCAACTTCCTGAATCCACAAAAGCAACAACAAAAACAAGCAGATCTACAAAGATCAGCTATCCTCAAAAGTTTCGTCATTCATCCATGGCGGTCAATGCGAATTAAACCAATAATGGCACCACGGCGAGCAGTTCATCAAACCCATATGGAAATCAAATCCAAATATCCAAAACCAAATGACCCTAATATCCGTGGATGATCTGCGAATATTTGTTCTTGACCCAACGGAATCCATTCCTAAGAGAAGCCTTGACCTTGCCTTCCGCGGCATAAGCCCTGTAGCTGGCGACCCTCTTCTTCCTCTTCAGCTCACGCTCCGCAATGCTCCAGGAATAAGCATTGCTCGTGGTCACCGCGTGAACAGAACACCGTGGACCAGCATTGTGGAAATAGACCTCGTTGTGATTCGTGGTCGCCATGTCTATCGTCATCATGCTACTCTTCCTAGGTGAAGTCACATCAATGTCGCCGACATTGAACGTAGATTGGGAGCTTGCCATTGTATGAATCCCTCCTCCTCCGCCTCCTCCAACCGAGTTCTTTGTTTGGAGGCACAGAGAAGAAGGTGGCAAGAATCAAAGATTCAGATTTGTTCTTTGTTTGTCTATAAAATGAACGGAGGCAATGTTGAGTGGATACCAACTTATGATATAATGGAAGGGAGGGCAAGCGACAATATTCCACATATAAAGAATATGATGCTCAAGGGACAACATGGCGAGTCAAGGGATCCGAATGTACCTAGATGACCAGGCGGCCGTTCGGTTGTCACAAGGCGACAAGTCAACCACATAATATCGGTATGATTTATACCATTACGTTGGTCAATGGACCTGAATATGATTTTTCATACATAATTTGGATCCAACTAATGTTGTATATGCGCATCCGAATGCAAAAAGACGAAGAATTCCTAGGCATCATAGTATAAAATAATGCAGGCACGTAAGATCCAGTCTCATGTACAATAGAGGAGGATCGAAGCTACTAATTTCAAAGAAATTCCAGATGTAAGCAGAAATCTCAGAACCAAACAAAGAATTCCAAAATATAAATTAAGAACTGGAATAAAGTCATCAAGCATGATTTGTTAGATTTTTCCGGAGAACATGAGTCCTTTAGTCAGGATTTACGCCTTCAAGTACTATAAGTTTCATCAGGTTTACGAAGATGGGATAGAGCAATAATATAAATATCCAGGGCGATACCAGTCTATAAATAAGCGTCCAGGGCGATACCAGTCTATCAGGGCATCCGCCCGCCTTGCTCAAAGAAACAAGAAGTTGTCCAGAAGTGCATTTTGATGTATCGAAGAAACTGGTCCCGATATATAGAAACATGCACATCACTCCCGAAAGTTTCATTTCATTTGATCAAACATCACTCCCGAAAATTTCATTTCATTGGTTCAAACGATGAGGTAAACCAAATCAGTAAACTCTCTTGAAGTTAGCACAGAACATTGAACAAGAAAACAAAATCAGCAAAACAAGACGATAGTGACCAAAATCCTTGACCAAGCATCCTAGTCAGAGGTGTGAGTTCCCTAGCGCAATCAACAAACCACCTACATTTCCAGTTAGAACAAAATCGGTTGCACTAATTGTCAGTCAGTGAGGCGAGCCTCTGCTGTGGGATCGATCCCGTAAGAATCTCGGTGATGAGTTTGATCAAAGAACAGAGCCCACCCAAGAAGTTATGATCAATGACACCATTGCCTTGGACAACATGAGCGAAATCAACGAGCTTGATTGCAGCACCAGAAACTTTCCCATGTAAGACCGCCTCTTTATCATAAACCATAAGAATCGAGCAAGAATAGAAACGCAGGATAGTTTGGTCCTCGAACCACGATTTCAGCTCCTTAAGTTGACTCATGATCCCGGAGGAACCATCATAAACGATCGATGCAAATGCACAATCGGGATCTCTGTCCTGCTCATCTGGTGCCGAGGAAACAAACTTCCTCAAAGCTAGCTTAACATCATCTATTGAAAACTTCTTGATTTGTTTCCTGTCGGGCTTCCAGAACCCAGATTTTGGACCATCATAGACCTGCAGTCCCGATATTCTGAACCCCAAAGAGACACTAGTAGATTCTTTATCTTTCTTGAAGCATTTTTTGATGTAATCTTCAGATGCCTCGGGATACCAAGTTCTCGAACCAATCTTGACATCCATGACAGATGGCTTCTTATAGTCCGAGACGATATCTTCCATAACAAGATGAGGGTGAAGTCCAGATCCATCAGATGCTTCAAGAAGTTTTGTTCCATAAAACTTTGGAAAAAACCTTTTTATTGAACTCGGGATGTCTGTGTTTGAAGTGAAGTCGACATAGAATTCAACCTCTCTGGCGCCTCTTTCATCGTTCTGGAGGGGCTTGTAGAAGCGTCCTGAGTCATCTATTAGAGGCCCAAGTTTTCCATTGAGGGCCTGGTGACCTGCAACCTGATGATCTGGAGCCTTGAACATGTCAACTGATGAACCTTTAACAACGATTTTCTCAAGAACTGTAATAGCAACTCTAGTGATATTCCTGCAGAATGATAGGGAAAATCAGCTGTCTGGTTAAGCATTTCAGAAGCTAGAATATTGGCAAACATATCTTTTGATATGGTGGAACGCCAACATCTAACATCGCTAGCATATCAACATCTGTACCAGAAACAAGAAAACAAGAGATTCCTACATATAATCTAGAACTGGCACAAATAAAGCAACTTAGATCACACACAGAGCGGAATGAGGAATTCTTGGAAAAGGGACACGGAGAACAGGGGTGAGATGGAATGGGGAGAACATTGAAGGCACTAGTCCCGACCTGTGCAGTTGTCGCATTACAGGATTGATTGTGGATGGGGAGGTGCAGTGTGGATGAGGTAGCGAGAAAAGAAGCTGGAAAGTTCTTCAATCCTACACTTCAGAAATTTTCTAAGCGAGACGAAATAAGTTTGATGAGTGGAATTGATACTGTGTTTAACCTCTTTGATGCCATGGTTCAATATTTGAAACAAACACATCACAGAAAAGACAGTATCATGAACCTTATGAGCAACAACAGGGAAGAAATTTACATCAGTCATACCAGAAATGCGACAGGATCACGATACAACTATGTAGAACTTGACCTTTGTTATTCACACTTGACACAATCTAACCAAAGTCCAATCACTTGCTTGTGTAACCTTGCCCGGCCAAGCAATAGCAGCAAAAGTTATGAACAATCTCTACAGTTAATTTCAGGTTCCCTTCCTCAGCAATATCATGCCCAAAACACAAGAAACACTATTTTTTATACACGATCAAATCCACAAATAGAATCGACATAAACCTATCACAAGCATTTCATCAACAACCACATCAGCTAAAGCGCAAAACCCAAACCAACACTTTCCACATGACCTCAAACCACCAAACCATCAAGGTACATCAGAAATATCCATCTAATTTCAAGCCCGAATCCCATTTATTGCTCTTAGTCTAGACACTAGCAATAGTACTCCACATTTTTCAGCAGTTCATAACGACCTCGCCTAATCAAGAAACGAATTGAGGCGTTCATATTTTGTGCACAGGAAATCAAAGCTATGTTGAGATCATACTTCGTAGCGTGACTAAAGATAAAACAAGACAGAAGAAAATTATGACAAAAAGCAAAGAATTCCAACCACAACAAACTTGCTGAAGTCATCTCGGAACTCGCCCCTCGATTAAATTGGTTCTCCATAGTTTCCACGAAAGATAAAATTCTACATAGATTTTCCATAGGGCTTAGGGATTGTGTTATAATATAGGTGTGTCTAATAAAAAATGAATGGTTGAGATTAAAACGACAGAAATCAAGGATTGAGATTAGAATGCTATCGTTTAATCTTAACCATTCATTTTTTATTTTTGATCTCAACGATTCATTTTTTTCACCGTACATACGTATATCATGACACATATTCTTTTTTTTCTTTTTCCAGAACCATCATGTAAGTTCTTGATAATTATCCAAAATCAATGAAGAGAGAACGAGTTTCCAAGAGATTGCACAAAAACAATCAATAAGGTAGAGATTTTTCAAGTAAGTGACTGCATGAAACAATTCCTAAACAATATTCGACAATGGGGCTCAAAATCTCAACCTGATTTTTTCCCAACCCAGTATTGACCCATTGATTACTCATTTTTGTCACATTTTCCAAATCTCCCAACATTAAAACCACAAAAGCCGCGACGACTCAACTTTAAATCGATGGAAATGATGCAAACAATATGCATGCAGCAAACAAAGAACAAGGAAGCGAAGAAGCTTACAGGAAAAATTATTCCGATGAAAGGTTGCGATGAGTCGGCAGCGAGAAAAAGGGCCGCGACGTAGGCTGAGAGAGAGCACACTCGACGGCGAAACGGTGTCCGTGTCTTGGGAATTGCAGTTAGTTTCTGTAAAGTCAACGCAAGAATATGCTACTCAAATGAGAGAGTTTCTCCCAGTAGAATATCTTTGGCTTCTCCTCAAAAGGCCTCATTTGGTACAAGATATTCCCTAATTCTCGAAAAAAATTACAAATCTAATACATAATATATATTTTTTTATTATAAATATTTATTTATTTTTATTTATATGGGTAAAGGAGTAACCAAAAAAAAAATACTGAGATGAATTGATGTGATATGAATTGAATAATAAAAATGATTTGTTACTATTTTTGTATGAAAAAAGTTTTCAAATAGGATAATGTTTTAATTTAGTTGGATCATCCTAATTTAATAAGCGTTGTAATTCTTTTGAGACGGAAAAAATATAAGCATAGGATGTGATAAGTTATCCGATTTATTCGATATTTGGCACAAAAGTAAGTCTTCAGATTATCAATCCTTTGTTGGCAATATTCATTTGGTATCAAATGGGATAAGTCAGAATAAATAATGAAGGCATTAGTTATCACATTTTGTCTTTCATTAACGACATTTGGTACAAAAGAGATTATAACGCTAAAATCCAACATAAAATTATTCATGTTAGAATCGAAAGGGGTGCGAAGGTCGAGGGTTGAGCGACGGTTGACGGTGATCGACGATTGGTTTTGGGGTGACGGACAACGAGCGACAAATGAGCGACAGTTGACAGTCTCGAGGCAGTAGAAGGTCGAGAGGCGATCGACGTTCCACGGTCGACGGCGATGGTCTATGGTCGTCGATTGACAGTGATGGTCGATGGTCAACGGTAATTGGATGAAGATCGATAATGATGTCGGGGTCGAGGGGTTAAGCGACGTTGGGCGAATAGTAGGGCGATAGGAGCCGTTAGGCGACATGCAATGTTGGGCGGGTTATAGGGCAATGAACAATGGTTGAATACTGATGTTTAAATATTTATCCTTACAGATGGGATTAATAATACCGTGAGAAAGTGAGATTGATAAGGAGGAGATTAAAGGGGTTATCTCTCAAGATGGGATTACTAATCATGTGCTATTTTTTCTGCCAAACATGAAATTAGCATAATTAATTATTCAATCTCCTTTTAACATGCGTACGAAACATGACCTAAATTTTTTAGGCTATGTTTTGGTACATAAGATAAATGGGGATCGAATTAGTAATCCTTAATCCAAGGGGGAAATGCCTTTCGAGGCTCGACCCTACAAAGCTATAACACCCCCGGATTTCCGGACTGGAGGAACGTGGACGTTATGTCATCACGGATCCAATCCAAACATACATATGACTAACGAAACACGTCCATGATGTTTTAGGATCATAGTTAGCATAAATTTATGTATGCATGTGTCCATACATGCACTCGCGCATATTTTGTCAAAACTAGTTTCATTATCGCCTTAACATATCAACCAAGCAATCAAGTATATCGTCGCCCTCCTAGTGATACCCTTCTCATCACATTCATCATAACACATCAATCAAGCATATCATCGTCCTCCTATCAGTACACTTTTCATCACATTCATCATAACACATCAGATTGATGAAATATTAAGCACGAGACGGATCGAGAGGGGCGAGGTTACAATCCTGGTGAGTTATTCGTAACAAAACACTGGACGAACGACGAGAGCGACCAAACGAAGCGTCGGGACGCCCCGGGCCTATCGGGCCGGGGTCGGGCCTGCTGTCCGGGCTCGTCACGACGTCGGGTCCTTGTCCGGGCCGCTGTCGGGCAGCGCATTCGGCCCATTGTCGGGCTTGCTTTGCAAGCGGGCCGCCTACCAGGCTGTAAATCGGGACCGCTGTCCGGGTCGGCTTCGTGGTGATCGATGCGGCCTCGTCCGGGCTCGTGGTGGCCAGATCTACTCTCCCCGGCTACTGGAGTGGCGGCGCGCGATGGAGATGGTGGCGACGCGAGGCGGGGCAAAGGCGACTGAGGTGATTCGGGGTTCATCGAGCTCGTGGTGGTCGGGGATGGCTCGATCCCGGCCTGGGACGGCTGGATCCGGCCTCGTCGCATCTCAGGCGGCCCCTACGCGGTCGTGGAGACGGTTGACAGGTGCAACACAGTTAGATGGAGGTGGTGGCTGTGGGGGAGAGGAGAGGAAGAAGAAGAAAAGGGAAAGAGGAGGGAGGCTGGCGGCGTCTGCGGCGGTGGAGCCGGTGGCGGTGGCTGGTGCCTGCGACGGCGGCGCGCGATGATGATTGGTGGTGGTGGGTGAAGGTGGTGTGGTGACGCGGGGGTGAGTGAAGGAGGAAGATAAGGATGAATGAACTGGTGTGAGAGAGTGTGTATTCGTTTTTGTTTAATGTCCCATTCACTCTATTATTTATCTAATTTTTATAATATTAATTCATCAATAATTTATTTATATCGATTGACTTATTTCATAATTAATAATATCACGTTCCATGTAATATTCATTATTTATGGGATTAAAATCATTCGTATTGATGTGCAACGTTTGTAACGTTATTCATTTAATTATCTCAAATATTTCATCATCATATTTGATTTAATAATCAAATATTTTTTTGGATTAAATCTATAACCTTTAAACGCGATTGTTTTTAATTCATAACGTTATATGTAACGTCTTGTATTCGCTCTTTATTTACATACGTACTGTACGTATGTTATACATTCGTTTTTAAATTCCCAAAATTCTCGGGTATTACATTACCCCCAACTTTTAGAAAGTTTCGTCCCCAAAACTAAATTTAAGTAAAGGTAATTAAGGACTTTCTGAAAAACAGATGCGGGTACTGCCTCCGCATTGTTTCTTTCTCCCAAGTTGCCTCCGAGGTCAAATGTTTCTTCTCAAAACTTATATCATCTCTGCCTCGCATATGCCTAAGGCTTGTAATGTTTGGATATTCTACCTTGTTTAACCCTTTTAGATAGCAATCTTAATTAGTTTCGTACTAAGGGATGTTTTTACTTTTCTTTTCTTTTCCAGCAAGAAATACCCTCCTTTTTGTCAGTCGATCCACAACTTTCAAGATTGAATTCAACCCATTTTTTATTGTTAGAAATCTACTAACAGAATCCATATCAATGAATTTCCACTTTCATAAAGATATTTTAAAAGATTGCAGTAAACCCTCTGTTTTTGCACTTCAATCTTGTTTTATAAACATATATCATATCTTGTTGCGAAATTCACAACTTTCTTTCCAAGTGTCGTAAGTTATCTTCTGAGTCGACTATTACTCGTTCACAGTTGTATTCTGCTAATATTAGCTAGAGTACATTCTATGTCGCTCAGTGAACCGTAATACATATCCTTTCAAAATCCACAATCATTTAGCACGATTGCCGGATCATCATCCTTTCTAACGCTTACTTACTACCTCATAATCCACCACAAGTATATGTAACGGTACATAACATCAGCATTGCTTTCATCCAAAAATTTAAGATAGTTGGCCACTACTCAATTATTACCAAATCCTCCAATTGAAATTCATAAACCAAGATCAGTGTTCCATTACAAAGAGGAGAGTATCTCAATTTGAAACTCTTATTCGGAGTTCAACAATCTCAAATCCTCAAAATCATCCATATTGCTAAGATTGCTTTTGACTGGATCGTAAAATAATCATGTATCCCAATAGTCCCATTAATTCGATCGATAAGATAATCTATATCTCCTTTCACTTTAGTCTGCAATGCTCTTATACAGCCGTAGTGGTGCATCACTCACTGAGATTATTGATGCACAATGCATATTGGCTTAATCCTTGCTTAGTTCAATATTTCTCAATTAGAGCGCAAACCTTCTCGTTGATAGGCTAACGGGATTCTCCATCGTGCTTACTACCTTAAGCTTTCAAAATTACTCCTCATGATCCTCAAACAATGAAAGATTATCCAATGACATTAAAATTTATGAGAACCACAATGTAGTGCTTACTACTTCCACATAAAATTCAAACACGTATAGGCCAACTCCCAGCACGCATGATCATCTTAATCTAAAACTTCGAGAATCAACAACCATGAGCCTTTGAAACAAGTGCAAACTAATCCATAATTCCAGTTGAATGTTGCTTACAACATAATTCAATTAAAACAGATAGCTTATAGTCAATGCCATGCTTATCATAATAATAAGTTTGTTTGTCAGTAACTTCAAACTTCTTTATCCACAACCCAGCACGTTAGCTCTAAATTTTCAATCTTAAACACTCGAAGCGTACATAAATAGTTCCTTATCATTAGAACAATATGTTGTAGCAATCATGACCTATTCTCCAGCAATACATCTTAAGTCTTCATAAAGTGCCTCACATACCAGAAAAGATAACAATATACACGATTTAGCTTTGATTTAGGCTTACCTCTAATCAACTTCACTTTTGTATTAAACCCAAGGCAATTGCTTTTAATAAGAGCTTGAGTCATTAGACTTCCGTATTTAAAATCAATTCTCATGTAATAACAAATTCCAAAAGCGGCACCCATTTTAATCCAAATCTCGTATTTTGGATTACCCAAAACAAATCACAATTACCCTTAAATCATACACGCATAAGTTGTCTTAGCAGAACTAGCAACACTAGCGGTACTGGTAGCAGAAGCACTACCGATAACAAAAGCAGCACTGGCAACACATGCAATACTTACAGCGCAAGCAGTACTGGTAATTAAAGCATACTTAAATGAGATAAGTAGAACGCTCTTGATTTTATCCAGTGGCAGTTTACTATTAGTCACTAAGCAATAAACCTTACTCCATGAGCAACGTACCACATCAACCTCTAGAAAATGAACACTTGGTATAAGATAATACCCATGAAATACTGGTCTTTACCTAGATCTCCATCTATCAACATGGCAGAAATTCAATCAAAACTTAATGATTGATAGAGCTTTACTATCTGATTGCTTCAAGGCATACCAACATCCTTTAGCAAGCAATAAGTCTTTCTAGCAAAAATATTGTTTCGATGTTTTTGACATCTCTAATATGTTTTCAATATTGTACACAAGCCATTAACTAGGACTCTCCAAAACACTAAGTTATTGTAGCTGTGACAATATATATCTCTTGTTAGATGCAACCAATATTTCAAGCTCGAAACATCCAAAGTGCCAACACATTCGTATGGCGAGGAATCTAGATTTTAAGAGCATTTCTTCCTTTCCACCAATTAATCTAGAAGTGCATAAAAAGAAAAGAGTAAAGCCTTATATATCTCAATTACGCATTTTGGTTTAAGGTTCGACGCACGAGGTCGACCAGTTCCTTAGTTAGGAAGCCGTCGTGGCAGTGACTTGGCTCCGTCACGGGCGCAACGCTGCTCTTCTGCCAGAAAGGCAGAATTTTCCCTCGTCGCGGACGCGACTCAGGATGATCACGGACGCGACAGGCCTACAGCACTGAAAGTACTGGAAATTCACGTCCAACGCTCACGAAACCTTCAGACATCACCACTAACGCATATGTTCCATCCCTCATACATAATTCACAGCACGTGTATGTCCCAAAAGCGCACGAATGTAAATGAAGTTCATACTTGACTCTACAATATCAAGCTGATTACTTCCTCACGCTTGATTTGCATCAACTCATGCTTTAGTTCTCATGACTTTTCCAGTCAAGTATTTCTCACCTCAAGTACATACTCATCTATATACTCAATCCATTGGACTTATGTTTCTCGTTCGACACTCAATGCATATGCAATCCTATCATTTTGATTTAATATATTTGTTATCATTTTCCTTAACTTTCTAATCCTAAAAACCCTGTTCTCATACCACATTGTAACGCCCCCGGATTTCCGGACTGGAAGACACGTGGACGTTATGCCGTCACGGACACAGTCCAAGCATACATATGACTAACGAAACACGTCCATGGTGTTTTAGGATCATAGTTAGCATAAATTTATGTATGCATGTGTCCATGCATGCACTCACGCATATTTTGTCGAAAACTAGTTTCATTATCGCCTTAACATATCAACCAAGCAATCAAGTATATCGTCACGCTCCTGGCGGTATCGTTCTCATCACATTCATCATAACACATCAACCAAGCATATCATCGCCCTCCTGGCAGTACACTTCTCATCACATTCATCATTACATATCACATTGATGAAATATTAAGCACGACACGGATCGAGAGAGGCGAGGTTACCTTCTTGGTGAGTTATTCGTAACAAAACACGGGACGAACGACGAGAGCGACCAAACGGAGCGTCCGGCCCCCCGGGCCTGTCGGGCCGGGGTCGGGCCTGCTATCTGGGCCGTTGTCCAACGTCGGGTCTTTGTCCGGGCCGTTGTTGGGCCACGCATTCGGCCCATTATCGGGCTATAAATCGGGCTATCCGGTTCGGCTTCGTGGTGATAGATGCGGCCTCGTCCGGGCTCGTGGTGGCCGGATCTACTCTCCCCGGCTACTGGAGTGTTGACGCGCGATAGAGATGGTGGCGACGCGAGGCGGGGCGAAGGCGACTGAGGTGATTCGGGGTTCATCGAGCTCGTGGTGGTCGGGGATGGCTCGATCCGGGCCTGGGACGACCGGATCCGGGCTCGTCACGTCTCAGGCGGCCCCCGCACGGTGGTGGAGACGGTTGATGGGTGGCGGCGCGGTTAGGTGGAGGTGATGGCTGTGGGGGAGAGGAGAGGAAGAAGAAGAAAAGGGAAAGAGGAGAAGGAGGCCAGCGGCGTCTGCGACGGTGGAACCGGCGACGGCGGCACGTGATGACTATTGGTGGTGGTGGGTGAAGATGGTGTGGTGATGCCGGGGTGAGTGAAGGAGGAAGATAAGGATGAATCTATGGGTGTGAGAGTGTGTGTATTCGTTCTCCCTCAATGTCTCATTCAATCTATTATTTACCTAAATTTTATAATATTAATTCCTCAATAATTTATTTGTATCGATAGATTTATCCCATAATTAATAATATCACGTTCTATGTAATATTCATTATTTATGGGATTAAAATCATTCGTCCTAATGCGCAACGTTTGTAACGTTATTCATTTATAATATTTATCGTCGTAACGATTGTTTGATTTTCTCAAAAATTTCATCATCATATTTGATTTAATAATCAAATATTTTCTTGGATTAAATCTATAACTTTTAAGTGCGACTGTTTTTAATTTGAAATGTTATATGTAACGTTTTTTATTCGTACTTTATTTACATACGTATTGTACGTATGTTATATATTCGTTTTTAAATTTTCAAACTTTTTGGATATTACAAAAGCCCTAAGGCAAGCTCGGCCCAACCCAATCTACAATAAAGGGATTGAAAGCCTAGGTTGTACCAAGCAGACCCAAGCCCCTTATTTCGATCATTGTCGTCAACTGTCGCCAAACCATTAACCCCCTCATCTCGTCCAATCAATGCATAAATAGATTTATGTTAGATTTTAGTGTCATAATCTCATTTGTAACAAACATCTTTTGTGAAAGACATGATGATATAAAAAATCCACGTATCATAGTAAAGGTTAATAATCTGTTCTTATACCATCCGCATATCAAACAAAACCACAAAGTAATACACATTGATTTTTTCAAAAGAATGTTGGTTACAACCGGCTCCACGGACCAACACTAGTTCTTTCACTCGCACACGTCCTGAGAAACTTCCCAGGAGATCACCCATCCCAGCATTACTCCAAGTTAAGCGTGATGGGCTACCGAAAAGGAAGATGCACCTTATTGGTATAGGTAGTACTATCAAACCATTTAAGCATTTTCTTGGGATATTATATACACCCCTACTTTAAGAATGTAACGTCCTCGTTGTGACTTCAAGCACTACACACATCCCCAGAACCTTCTCCCGCTAGACGACTGACCTGCACCCCTTGTCCACAGATCCAGCACGCAGTCGCAGGGTTGCTATGATACTATTCTGTAACGCCACGATCATAATCCTGCTTACTGACACGTGACGTCACTGTCGCTACAGACAGGAGTATGTCGCAAAACAAAAATTATAACAGGATTTACATAAGAGAATATAAGAGGTAGCAATTATAAATAAGTATCCACTAACCCGGTACAATCCGCTAATATTACAATCATAATTATAGTTTATTATACAATCCCCGGTTACCATATTCAAGTAATAGAAGAGCACAAGAGTCAATTATTATAGTCATCCAAAGTTTGACCTCAAGGTCCAAAGTACTACAACGCATTCTAATTAGTAAATATTATACAAGAGTTCATTCTCCCAGCGCAGCTAATCGGAAGCCTCGTCATCCTCAACAGAACCTAACAAAGAATAAAGACAAAACAAACAGGATACCCATGAGCAAGAGATTCGTTCAATAGACCCCGGATATTGTCATGGATAGGGCGTCCCATGCTATAACCCTGGCATCTGTTATAGCATGTCACGTCTGACAATATATTAAAACCCCTGTTTATTTTATTACAACTTAAGATGAGTTCCTTTCTTTTCCTTAAGTCATAATAGTTACATTCGTCCCTTATTCTTTAATTATTATCAATGTTCACGTCCAATGCTACCGTCCCATGATGCCCCATTGTAGTATCTGATGATGCCGCTGCACGTGCTACAGTAGTAGTGCCTTCCACATCAGATTTACGACTCCTCAATAAGTGGGGGATTACCTCCCTCCTTATCTAAGGCGACCACAAAATCATAGAAAGGGTTTCCGTTATCCAATACGACCACAAAATCACAAAAGGGGTTTTCGTCTCTTATCCAATGTGATCGCATACGGACAGGAGGAAGCTAACCTTCCTTATTCCTCAGCATTATCTGGCACTTCTCAATCCGATGAGCTCATCCCCACATAAAACTTGTCCCTCCTCAAAAACTCGATTTATTGTGTGTGTGTGTGTGTGTATGTGTGTGTGTGTGGATACATTTCGATTCGTTATTTACCTTATAATTAACAGAATACATTAACGATTCCGTTGGTTCGTACGCTTGTATTTTATCGATAAGGGACAAATTCATTATTATTCGGTATATTTATCTCTAGTTTATTTTCATCACATAACCGTTATTTAGGTCGTTAATCCAACAGTAATCACCTTAACTACCAGATCATCCGTACATCATCACCATCCTCAAACTCCCCGCAACCCGCGGGTCATCGTTCCACGATAATTACAATTCACATTACAGCAAATAAGAATCAGAATTCCAACAAACCATCATCACACATCTCAAACGTTCGCGCATATAACATGTCTCAGTTTACACCATGGGAAATTAGAAGGGTTGGGTTACCTTTGATGCGTGGAAAACCCCGATCACATCGAGACCCGGAGATCAAGGTGATATCGTTGTCGGGCCACGACCGGACCTGCTGTTGGGCCGAGGTTTGCGCTAGTGGTGGTCGTCGGGCTGCTCTCCGGTGATCCCCGATGGCGACGACGACGGTAGACTGAGGGCTGTCGGGAAGGGACTGGGAAGGGTTATGGGGAGAGAAGAAGGGACTTGCTAGCGGCAACGGCTGGCAAGGCAGGGAGTGGTTGGCGCGACAGCGTACGGTCTGGGCGACGACGGTTTGAGTTTGGTGGCGAGGATGATAACGGCTTCTAGAGCGACGATGGCGGGTGGAGCAACGACGACGGCTGGACCAACGGCGGCAGTGGCCTGGGCGACGGCAGCTGGGTTTGGTGGTGAGGAGTGGTTGCGGATGAGGGAGGAGGGAGGAGTGAGGAGTCGAGAAAGAAAAGGGGGAAAGGATAAGGAAGAGGGGTGGGTGGTCACGTGATATCTCGTGGTTGGTCGGATTAAGATAATTTGGGATTTTGTTATTCTTATAATTATGTTTGGTGAAAATATGTTCTTCGATCGTTGAGATAAATATATCAAAATTCTCAATATTTTATTACTAGTTCATATTTTCAATTAGATTGTGATTTTGAGATACTGAATTATTAGTCCTAGCACGTATTTATATTTTAAGTTATACGTTCTCATCCTGCGTTCGCCTCATCACGCATTAATTAATACACTTATTTTCTTGATTTATTACATTAACATCCTTAACTTTTAAAATATAGAAAACCCCCTCAAATTTTAAGGAGTAAGTGCCACATTTATGTTTTCCATCCAATTTGATGGAAAATCTATTTCCCCTCCCAAACTTTTATTTTTATTTGTATAAAACAACCTAATACTTCATTCGTCCCACTAAAATTGTTACACATCTTTTTTTGATGTCTAACAAAAATTACAATATTTTCTTATTTGGAGTTTTTTTTTTCTAAAACAATTAAACATCTCTGATTTTTATTTTATATCACATCAATTCTGATCCATCATCATTTCTCATTCCAATTATTTTCTCTCACACACCTTCAAGGATAAAATGAGTAATTATATAAAAAAATTAATACACATATTAATTATCGTATCAAGTTAACCCATATCTATTTCAAATCAACCAAAATACATGAAAATCTATCCTAAATTCATGACTCAATTGACAAAATCCCAAAATCGATAAATTAGATCTCTCAATTTATAACTTCATCGATTTACAAATCAAATCCTTCAATAACAAACAAAATCTCTTAAAACGTAAATCCTATATCTCAATTTGCGAACTTCTTCAAAAGAAATATTTCTTGGTAGTGACGGGGACCTTGGTCTTCGGCTCTTGAAACCAAACAGCTCAAGGTGTTGTTGCATCATTTTTTTATTTTGTTTTTTAGCATTCAAAAAAAAAATCTATATCCTATTTGGGAAATATAAACCCTTTAAAAAATAAAATAAAAATAACCCATAAAAATTATATCCATAAACAAAATAAAACCCTTAAACTATCAAATTAATTGAAACCATTGGATCAAAAATCCAACCGTCCTGATTTCAGACGTTTGGCTGTTCAACAACCGAGGATCCCAATCCTAGTGGCAATGCCTAAGTAGTTAGGGGTCGGAGTCGAATCTAGAAGGTTGGAACTTCCGAATAATAGATGGTTGATTGCAACTATTGAGATCAATGTTGACCAATTATAGTCTCTTTATCCTAGTTGTAACATTTCAACATTCTACCCAGTGTAACACGTTATCATTAGTTATATTTTTTATGTGTAAAACTTAAATTTTATCATTGGCGCTTCATTGTTTGTCGTCTTGCGATGTAAAGTCAAATTTTACCTGATAGTACATATGTGTGATCCAATCAACCAAGTGTTATTTATAAATTGTGACAGGAAAAAACAATATTCTTTTGGGGTTGTGGAGGTTACAATAATTATACCAAACAAAAGTTGTATCCCTCACAAATTGAAAAATAACTGTCATGTTTTCAAAATTAAAATTTTAAATTAAAAAAATATAATTTTGAAATGATTGTGGGAGGAACTGCAACCCATTTTTCTCCTATTCATTGTATACGTTTTTTTATTGGGAAAATTCCCAAAAATTATAAAAAAAAAACAGAAAAAATTTCCAATCACTACAATTCGGGAAAATAATTCTCATCCGGTACATGTTTTAGTTACCTAAATCAATATCGCGCAAACCCACGACAAAATATAGGCATTCTCATTCCAAATCTAAACCCAAAACCAACTCAAATCGATTCTCAAATTTATTGAATCCGTAAAAAATGGAACGCAAACAAAACTGACACTCCGTTTCTCATAACTGACGTACTGTTTCAAAACAGGACGCAAGTTCAATGAAACAGTGCGCCAACTCAAAAATCAAAAACCCCCCAAAAGAGGACCTTGAATACTAAAACACCTGGACCTAACAAGATTAAGTGAATATCCAAAATTATGGTCCTTTTATTTCTATTTTTTCATACGTAACTGAAGAGTGAAAAACATCTGACATACTATTTCTCATAACTGACGCACTGTTTTCAAACAGGGCACCGGTTCAACGAAACAATGTGCCGCAAAACACATCAATTGAAGAGAATCGAACTCGATGGCATCTTCATCAGCATAATCATCTTCATCTTCTCCATTCAACTCAAAAATCGTAAAGGACAAATAGCAAAGGCATACTGTTTAAATAACAAAGGCGCACTATTTGTAAAGTAAAGACGCACTGTTTCAAACAGTGCGTGTAACATCCCGATTTTTCATTACTTATTAATGATACATATGACGTCACTGTCGCTGGGTCCAACGCCTCAGCTAGGCAAAAAGTATACTTCCTGCCTTAGTCATAAGAATTAAGCTAAGTTCACTCATACATCATTAGTTTAGAAACTTTTATTGCACTCAATCTTAACTCAGAATATCACATTTGCGACGGAAATATATCTCTTTCTAAGATCAGAACACCTTTCATGCATAACCTACATCTAGCATCAAATATTAGGTCACACTTCTCCTTCAAGTCTTGTTCATGTAACAAAAAGAAGAAGAAAGTCACAGAAAAAATAGTAACCGTGAGCTATAGGAGCTCAAAAACGTGTCGGCCCTCTTATCAGGGGTTACACGAGAGAAGAAGGTAATAAAAGAAAAGGGGAATGATCACTTAGATCCTTTGTTCCAACACTCTGAAATTATCATGCCAATCTAGCGTTCAAAATTATCATCACAAGCATATCAATGATTCACCCTACTCACATAAGCACACTTAACACCACGTAACAACGCTCAAAATCATGCATCCATTGACACTCCAGACATTATCGACGTCATTTACTATCGTCATATCCTTTATGGTAATGACAGTCAAGATCTCCATATCAAACAAACTGAGACAATGACACTGTGACACGACAGGTCTCCAGTCCATCTCTCACACACTGCTGCACTCAACAGTTCACTAAAAACTTTGTTATACTTATCATCATGTCAATCACACAAAGACGACAGACAATAGATACCCTGAACGTATAATTGTGCCCTTGACGAGACTTATTCAATTTCATAGATAAGCTTTATTCAGTTTTAGCAAAAGGGACATCCGCGAAAGGGGATCAGCCAATCCGGAGCCTAGGGTTTCCTACAATGAGATACCCTTATACCAAAAGGTCGATGAATGAATATTACCACCAAGTCATCGTATAACATATGCGACAGACACAACACTCTTTATGTTTTATACCATAGAGTTATCTTACCAATTATGGATTTACATTACTTTCACTCACTCATCCTCTTTATACCAACAATCAAAACATAACAGAAACACACACATCATCTTATCAGGGCACACAGCAGTTATAGTCAGTATTTTATGTTAGCAACATTTAGTGATTACGTCCATAGATTCCAATGCATATTATTATACTCAAGGTATAATAACACGCATCGCCACACATAATAAATCTAAATGTTACCTTTTATCACAGTTCTTGACATGCACACGTTAAACCTCGTCCTTAAGTGACGACGACCAGCGTCTCCAAGTCCTATAATATAGTAGGATACGCATATTAAGACACACCCCTGTGAATGCTTATTCATGTTATGGAATTAAGTATATTTATTCGTATTTCTTGAAAAACCGTCATAGTAATGTTATGTGATGATGCCAAGCTTTCAGAAAAGTTTTTGATACTTATTTTGATAGTCCATGATGACGATTTTATCTATTTATCATCATTAGAAGTGTTTGTGAACATTTGGAGTTATTTCGGGATCAAAACGGTTCATTTTCGGATTCTGTTGAACATGATCCTTCGACACATCTAAATCTATAACTTCTCTAATACAGCTCAAAAAATCATTTCGTAAAATTTTACATAAACTAAACTTCATAATCTTTTCATTGAATTAAAGTTTCTATCGCGCAACCTTACCAATAACAGCAGTTTATTTATTTAATTTTATATTTTTTTGTTAGATTAGACAGTTTGATCTTTCTTTACTAATCAGCTCATAACTCCTTAAACACAACTCAAATATAGATTTTCAATCTGTTCTGAAAACTAGACTTCAAGGCCTTTTCATTGATATAAGGTTCGTTTTCTAACTCTTTCTGTGTAATTTCAGATCAAGTCATAAAATGATCCTTATAACCAGTTTTTACAGATTAACATATCCGCACGTTTTGATTTATATCTTGAGATTCATAACTCTAAATCATGATATATCAATTTTATCAGAAAATAAACGAGGAAGCGGGATCCGAGCGAGTTGGTTGCTGCTTTGGGTTGGTGATCGTGTTTGGGAGAGGCAATGGTGGTGATGGCGGCGATGGCGGCGTCGAAGGAGAGGTTGCGGCAGGAATGGACGATGGGAAGGGACGGTGACGGGTGAGGTGGAAGAGGAGAGGAAAAGAGAGAAGAGAGAGTGGGAAAGTGAGATTGTATATTTTGGGGAATTTTTTTTTCCGGGTTGTATCTATTTGGAATATTTTTGAAAAAGTTGAATCCTAGTGAATTTTTATTTTTGGGAGATTTTCCAAAAACTAAAACATAAAATAAAATAAATATCCAAACATACAATGCGAGAAAATAATCCCACAAAACTATAATTATTTTTTCCCTGATCTCTATCGCCCTCCTCCTTCTCTTCTTCTTCTCTCTCCTCCCCCACCACCACCACCACCACTCCTCTGTTGTTCATCACCATCACGTCTGGTCACCTAAATCGAACTAAAACACTCGTTCAATCAAAATCGACACCTAAATTCAATTCCACTATTGAATCGTGAACGTAGCTCTATTTCAACAAAAAAAAATCAAACGTAAACAAGACGAAATCGATAAATTAGGATTTTTTTTTATTTGAATTTTACAAAGAAAATTGAAATTATATGATAAAAACATGAATCACTGATTTTTTTAGTATTATAACAAACATAAAAAGAAACAACACGTTTCGTTTTGTTCATATGATCAAAGTATTTAGACGTACTGTTTGTATAACACAAACGCACTGTTTCATTCAAACAGGGTCCCAGTGTTATTCAAACAGCGCGTCTATTTTATTATTTTTAGAAAAAAATTCATGAATACATGAATGTATAAACACAAATTTAAAACAGGATATCCATATAATTAAAAAAAGAGAGAATTACATAAAGGGTCACGTTTTAGATTTTTTTTTCCTCACAAGGCAACCATATTTTTAAATTTATGTGGAAGGTCACTTTTTGCATAATCATATAATTTATATCAAATTTGCCCCTTATATTTATAAAAGGAAACAAAAATAAATCAAAGATCCTAATTTGATATATTTTCAACAAAACACTATAATAAATATATTTTTCAAAATCCTAGTTTTTTTGAGATAAACTTCATCATCGTCACCGGCACATCATTATAGTCCATTAGCAAATTAGTTGTACGTCGGGAAGAAAATTGATGTACGCCAATAGAAACTTAGTTGTACACGAGGGAGGGGAAATGATGTATGTCGGTAGAAATTAGTTGCACACCAATAGAAAATGATTGTAACCCTGACACTATCTCATCCCATTGATCGAAGCGTACAACTAATTTGCTCTATTACTGTATGTGTTCATCAATTAATTTGGTCCCTCCCAAGCCCTCATCATCCCCGCACTCAATCAAAAAAAATCATCACTGTCCATTTGCTTAATTGGTCCCAAATCGAGACCCATCTCGTCTGTATTCCAAAAATTCATTATCCTCTCCGACGGACCCATCACCATCTACTCCCCCTTCGATGCCTCGTCCTTCCCCGATCCTTGGAGTCTTCGTCGACGACAACCATACCAGAGAAGATCAGCATGCACTGTGGACGGAGACGCCGACGTTGAGGTTCCCCGTGTGGAGCGCGACGAACCTCATCGCCGAGAGCTTATGGTTCGGAACGAGGCTGACGACGAGAACGTTGACAGAGCCGACGAGGACGTTGATGGAGCCGACGACGAGGAAGGCAGAGACAGTGACGGTGAAGGACGGCGGCATCAAGCAGCCATGGGTAGGGTGAGGGCGGCGGCTTGGGATGGGGTATGGGAAAAATAAGGTTTGGTAGTTCATATTTATAGAGATAGAAAAGGATAGTTTGGGGATAAATTTTTTTAGTGGTTTTCCATGTGAAAAAAAAAAAAAAAAAAAAGGTATGCGTTGTAAGTGAAAAAGATTGAAAACATAGCCTAATAGGTAATTATCTCTTAAAAAAATCATTGTATATTACCCAACATGATTGAAACATAAATTTGTATAGGCATATCGTTTTGAAACAGTACGTTTGTATAAATCAAACAATGCGTCAATTCAATTTTCCTCGAAACATTGCTCTAAATCAAATCAACAACAACGAGAACAAAATCACAAGATACAAAAACAAAGCCACACTTTTTGAATATATTTTTTTTCCAACCAAAACGAAAACACGTGCAGTGTTTTCATTTGTACAGACGCACTGTTTGAAACTGTACGTCAGTACAAATCAAACAGTATGACAGTTCAATTTTTCTCGAAAAAATTATTCAAAATCAAACCAATAAGAACAAAAACAAAATCACAAGATGAAAAAATAGATCTAGACTCTTTGTTTTCATTTCCTTCAAACAAAAGAAAAACACCTTTTTGAATCTTGATCTGTAAATACACGTTTTTATCGTCTTGCTCCCTTCCTTAGCAATTGAATTATGATAACAGAGAGATAGCGTTTGATTGAATCAGAGTTCTTCAACAAATCATGTTTTTTTTTCTTTAATTCTTCTTTCTCTTAAATCGAATTAGGGTTTTTCCTAATTTCTTAATCGAGAAATTGGTGATGAGTATAAGGTTAAAGATAGTGATGGTCGTCGGAGTCAGGTGTGGGTGAAAGAGGAGATGTGGTTGCCAACGGGCGTTGAGGACTGTGAGATTGCATTAAGAGTGACAAGAGAGAAGGAAAAATGATAAAAAAAAAAAATATGTATGAAATTATATAGTTGAAAAAATATTTTGAAAAACGTATCTCTAGAATAATGCTTTGTTTCTTTTTTTCTTTTTTTTTTTCCCTGACCAAATTACGTAACCAAGTATTTCCCGATTTTATAATTTAAAAAGTTCCGTAGTATCCTTCTCCGAATCCCATACACCAATATAATACCCTTTTTCAACTTCCCCATCAATTCCCGTTTATCACCACCACTCCCCGTCATCGCTGTCCCCAAAACACAACTAGGTCATCACACACCACT
>JAOVYX010014713.1:0-31136 GCA_035668315.1 Drosera spatulata
TATTTGAGAACACAAGAGAGTTTGGACTTGGAAACAAGCTTGTATTGAGAACACTTGAGAGTTTACAAAGTTTTGAGAGTTTACAAGAATGTAGTGTCTTGGAATGACTTGGGATGGTTTGACAAATGAGCCTTGCATCCCTTTATATACACCTTCATGGAAGGGTTTAGACTTTGTGGTTTAAACTCTTCCATACTCTTCTCCTCTTAAGAACATACAAGAGTCTTTTAGACTCTTCTCCCTAAATATTTACATGGAATTCTCTAGAGAACTCTTCCTAATTCTAGAAAATTTTAGAGAATTTCGAAGAACCCTAAAAAAGTATGGAATTATCTAGAAAAATGTGGAGAACTCTAGACAATTCCTCAATGCGAACCTCATAAATTAATCCGTCCGTGACAAACAGCTTTTATACTTTGAGAAAAGACATTGTTATTTTGAAGGTAAAATTTGATATCCCCCAACGCATTTGTTTCACATTATTTTTTTTGACAAAATAACCCCATTTTCACAATTTGTCTTGTATATAACAAATGTGGCTTTGGATTTATCAATTCCTTTACGAAATGCTAAATATATTAGTTTGTGTATTTTTATTTTTATTTTGATATTTTTTCTCTGATTGATTCATTTCTGATAATCATTCATTGGGTCCCACGTGATGTGCTGATTCACATAAAAAAACAGCAACCAAGAAGAGAATATAAGAGAAAATGCAATTAATATTCCTCTTATATTTTGTATACCAATGTGGATTTTGATTAGGGTACGTTGAGTTTGTGGTTAGATATAAATAAACTAATATGTGATTAATTAGGAGGAATCCAACATTTTCCAATACGGTAAAAAATGATAACAACAAAAATTGTCAATTAACAGCATCAATACATAAAATCCTATTATTTTTTAAAAAAAAAATCAAAAAGATAAAATCAAAAAATAAATAAAATCTTATTGATTTTTTTTTTTTACTATTGATACTGTCAATCGACAACTTATGTTGCTGTCTTCTTTATCCATTTTCAATAACCATCCAACTTGAAATCATGATCCATGGGTCCCCTTGTTCTAACTGAGCTTTTTTTTAATAGTCATAAACTCGTTTTTCTCTCTTGAGGAAGGTTATGAAACAATAGAGTGTGGAAAGGAGTTTATGAATTATGTACGGGTTAAATTTCTCATCAATGGATATGAAATGTTGATCGTTGTAAAGAGAGTCATTTAGTTATTTGGTCAACCCTCACATCTTTTGTTACAATGATAAAACCGTTACCTAGTTTTTCTTCCCACCTCGAGAATTATCTATGAAGTTTCTTCTTTTCATTTCATATTGTGATTCCTAGTTGATTGTAATGTATTGATGTTCTGTAGTTGGTACCATATAGTTACCAAATCCGTGACATTTACAATTGTGTCTATTTGATCAAACCACATTTGATTTCGTAAAAATTCAAAGACGCACCTTATGATTTGGCTTGTACTTGTGTCAATCTCTAGACCAAATGGTAAAGATCTAGAATAGCTAGGTAGCTAGAGAGATCGCTCTTGTGGCCATAACGTGAACAAACATGGAGGGCATTCTGCCCGCCTAATATTACTGTCGATGGCTAATCGATTTAAGGTTCATAGTTATTGCGTCCATCATAATCATAGATAAGACTTATTCCATAACCAAGCATGATTATGATGGTCCAAACACACAATTATAGTTTCACATACGATTGTGGTGTCATAAACTACACATCTTTAAAGCCAATAGGATAAAGTCAAGGTTAAGATTAAACCCCAATTCTTGTCTCCTAATTAGTATATTTTAATATGAGGCCAATAACGAATTCCTGTATATGGACCAAACTTCTATGTGCATAGGTTGTTGCAGATCTTGCGCTGAATACAACGACAAGTCGCACATTGAATTTAAAAAAGAATAGGCGGTCCATGTTGTTAGATCTGTCCCTTTGGGGGTGTATGTCTTGATGCATGTGCATAAATTAGCATTAGCGAATTCTATAGGCTCAAGAGATCAGTCAAATTTATCTCCTTGATTATCTGAAAAAACGAACTAACTCAATGGGCTTCGTATTTGGGCAATTAACGTACTCTAGATAAAACGATCTAACTCAATAGACTTCGTCTTTGGACAATTAACGTACTCGTGTTATCTAGACGGAGTTTGTCCAAAATTGATCACAACTTCAATCAGAATTTAGTCAGAGTTCTTCGAATACACGTTCGAACTTCAGTAGAATTTCAAATACAACTAGTAATTAAATCACACGAAAGACAAAAAAAAAAAAGAAAAGTAGTAGTACTTTCACATCAAATACAATCATGAACATCGGCCAAACAGTCTCTTCCATGACTGTCAAATTCATCTTCAACCTTCAAGTTAATCACCAAAAATAGAAATTTCCACTAAAACAGAACAAAAACCCTATCAAAAACCCTTTGCTCTAATCCCTAGCACTCAGCCCACCCCTCTTCTCTATCCGCCACTTTCCTTTTCCTCCCCTTCGCCGCCGCCGGCGCAATCCTCGCCGCCGCGGCCGCCACCACCTTCGCCGGAACCCTAGTCACCTCCTCCACCCTCCTCACATCCCCACCACACAACCCCAACCCCACCCAAAACGCCGCCGCTAGAGCAACCCTAAACGGAGCCCCTGGCAGCCTTCTGCCCAGGGCAGCTGCCCGGAGCACGCTGACCGTGACCGGGACGATCAAATTACTGTCGTGCCCTAGCCTCCTGCACCAATTCACCAACACGCCTTCGATTTTCGAGTCCACGCTCGCCGGTGCTCTTCGCAATCGCCTCGATGAGGAGATCTCGTCATCGTCGTTGTGGTTCGAGTTTCGAGGAGCGGATGAGGTCGATTTCGGATCAGAAGTGCTCGATTCTCCCGTCGAAATGGATACCGAAGCTGATGACAATGATGAAACTGCATCGAGATTATCGTCGTCGTCGATGAGTGTTGTGTTGATTGAGTCGTGATTGCTGTGCTTCGAGCAGATGATGGAGCGGCGAATGTGACGAGCGACGAGGAAGTTCGCGTCGTGGACCTCGGCGTCGCATCGCCGGCATAGGTACGCTGAGTCCGATTCACAGAACACGGTGGCGTCTTCGTTACACAGCTCGCAGCAACGTTTGTTCATCTCCGTGGCCATATCGACGATGTGACTTCTTCGTCGATGTATTTGCTCTAATGTAATCGCTTCTTTGACGTTTCAGCCTAGTCAATGGACGGGATTATCTGAGTGGTGTTGTTAATTTGTTTGTTTATTTTGACATATAATTGTTCTCTCGAGGGGAGGGAAATATATATAGAGGGGAATGCGGTGGAGGAAATGGAGAAGACGAAAGAGGCGGTGGTGGTGATGAAAATATCGTGAAAGAATTTGTAGAAGGAATCCGAGGAAGGTGGTGTGTGCGACGGAATTTTTATAAAGGACAAAAAAGGAAGAGTATTGTGATGGAGGGAAAAAAAATTGTGGTGAGAAAAAGGGGAGAGTAACGAAGGGAATTGAAGGGGAATGCGTGTTGTGGGTACGGTTCAGATGATTGTTGGTCGACAAATTGTGTGATTTTTGTGGGAAAGGGAGAATGTGTGAATGATATGTGAGCAGCTGCTGTTGGCCATATAGAGAATTGGCGAAGGGAAAAAAAAAGAAAAGAAGCAACAGTCATTTGTCATTTGTCATTTGTCATTCGTCATTCGTCATTCGTCATTCGTGGACACAAGAAAAATACTGTGAGAGGTTATGTCTTTTCCAAGTAGAATATTGTTTTTCATGTTAGTACATTCCACTTGTTAAAAACCTGGTGTATAAGGAGCGAATTTTGTGTAGTACTAACATTTAAAAGAAGTAAGGTTTATTGTACTCGTTTCGATCCATTTTAATTATAATAGATTGATTGTACGTATTTGTCGAGACGAAATTTGACACATTTCAAGAAACGATCAAAAATCATTTTTTAAAATTTTGTTTTGAAATACTAATGATAATTTTAGTTATATATTTCAACCTAACATTAAAGGCATAATTTTCTTATGTCATTAAAATGATAAACGAAACTCTTCAAAATATGTGTTGAATAACAAAAAAACCTCAAATATTATAATTAAATTAGGATGAAGAAAATATATCTTTAAAAAAAAGAGATAGTGGACACAATTTAACTAAGAAAATGTTAAACGTATTATGAGTTAGAGTGAATTGATATCGCCAAGTTGTTACTTTTGTTGTCAAGATTATGTCTTCAAAATGTCATATTGATTGTAACATCAAAGTACTGGCCGGTTGGCCGGTTCTTCGCAAGATATTATAGGTAGACGATGAACCAACCATGTCAATATGGGCATACATAGACCGAGTCTAACGGTTGCATCACCTCAGTCAACCAAGAATTGCCAGGTTCTATTTGCCCTCTCACAATCCGAGTCAAGCTTCAGCAGCAACCAGAAATGGAGCCAGATAGCCAATATTCGAATGGACAATGAAAAAGACACACATTACATCAACTAACCACACATAGAGAGCATGGAAAAAGAGGACAACAAGCTACTCATATCTGAGAATGACGGTTACGAAACGTTTATCGAAACGAAATCGAACTGTATAAATCGAAATTAGTTATTTAAATGATTCAATTTTTACTTTTAATATAAAATCATTTACTTATTCGATTCGATTACGATTTTTAACCGATTAACCGTAATCGAATTAAGCGAAAAATAGTAATCGCGGGCCGTTAACTAATCAACCGAATAATATATATCAATTAACCAAATCAATCAAATATATGTGTAACCAACTAATATTTTCAATAAATAAATCATTTATGTAATTATTCACTCGATTTTTATCAATTAATCATTTAAAAATCGATTAATCATAACCGATTAAAGAATCGATTAATCATTTTATCGTAATCGTTTAAATAACCGATTAATCAAAATCGATTAATAAATGATTACGATTTTAAAAATCTCAACCGGTTATTGATTGGTTCGATTATGATTTTGTCCATCATAACCGAAATCGATAAAAAACTGAACCAAAAGAACGAAACCGTATCGATTACTCATATCCACACATAGCCTGGAACAAATTTGAGATATTTTTTCCGCTTTTGTTGCATTGCTTTGCAGCCGGCCATCAAGACGGATTTGAAAACAAGTTTGATCAACGCGAATCGTCTCTCGTGGTCCACGAGAGTTGTGGTTGAGATGAGAGTGTGGTTGTTGGCTTGAGTGGGGAAACACCACAATAGGACCGCCGACGTCGACGGGCAGGGCCAGGAATTACTGCAAACCATAGAAACAAGATACCCCCTGAGTCTCAATCTAAATACTCTCTTCGTATCAATAAAATTATAATCAAGAATTTAAATTTTTTATAAAATTTAATTTAATGATAATTAAAATAAACAATAAATTATCGTATGTTATAATTTATTTTGCAGCGTTATAAAGCTTATTTAATGATATAATAGTGAAAGAATGCAAAATATGGATGAAATACAACCCTAATATGTAATACGGAAAAATATGATCTTAATACGAAAATATCGTATTTATACAAAAATCACCTAAACCTAATTTTGACATTTATTTTTTTATGTCAATTTCTACTCCACCTAAATTAGATTACTATCCACTAATTATCTACTCATTTTTCACTTAACTATTTTAATCAATTTAGTTTCTTATAAATACAAACTTTTTTCTTCTTAAAAAACTTTTTACAAACATAAAAACACTACTTATCATGCAAGAAAAGAGATAAATAAGAAAAGAAAAAATAAGAGTTTGGGGAGAAGAGGATCCTTCACCATTAATAAGAGGAGGTGAACTTATTGTTTAAAAATTTTATAAAAAATCATACACTCTGAGATAAATTCTGATTTTAATATATGTTGAAACTCATAGTCTAGTTTCTAATGAAATTAATAGATCATGATTTGGAGTTGTGAATTTTAAGATATAAATTAAAACGTATGGATATATCAATCTGTAAAAACTGATTACAGGCTAGAATTTTTTACTTGATCTGAAATTACAAAGAAAGAGTTAAAAAAACGAGCCTTATATTAATAGAAAGGTATTGAAGTCTACTTTTTAGAACAATTTAAAAATCCAGATTTGGAGTTGTATGCACGGAGTTGTGAGCTAATTAGTGAAGTAAGATCAAATTATCTGATCTAGTAAATAATATAAAATTGAATGAATAAATTGCTATTATTGATAAGGTTTCATGATAGAAACTCTAATTCTATGGAAGGATTAGGAGGTTTAGTTTATGTAGAAGTTTACAAAATAATTTTTGAAGTTATATACGAGAAGTTATAGATTTAAACGCGTCAAAATGTCATGTTGGACAGAATCCGAGAATGAACTGTTTTGATCCCGAAACAACTCCAAATATTCATAAATACTGTTAATGATGATAAATACATAAAATCATCATCATGAACTATCAAAATAAGTATCAAAGATTTTTCTCAAAGCTTGGCGCCACCATATAATATTACTATGACGGTTTTCAAAAAATACGAACAAATATACTTAACTCCATAATGTGAACAATTATTCACAAGGGTGTGTCTTAATACGCGTATCCTATTATATTATAGGACTCGAAAATACTGCTCGTTGTCACTTAAGGACGATGCTGAACGTATGCATGCGAAGAGCTGTGATAAAAGATAACGTTTAGATTTATTGTATGTGGCGATGCGTATTATTATACCGTGAGAATAATAATATGCATTGAAATCTTTGTACGTAATCACTAAATGTGGCCGACTAAAATGCTGACTGCAACTGTTGTGTGTCATGAAAAGAGGATGTGCGTGTTTATATTATGTCTTGATTACTGGAATAATGAGGATGAATGTGTGAAAAGAGTGTAAAATTCATAAATTGATGAGATAACTCCGTGCTATAAAACACAAACAGCGTTATGTCTGTCACATTTGTTATATAGTGACTTGGTGGTGACATTCTTTCATCGACCTTTTGATATGAGGGTATCTTATCCTGGATTCCGGTTTGGCTGATCCGCTTTCACGATTGTCCCTTTTGTTAAAGCTGAAGAGAGTTTATTTATGAAATTGAATAAGTCTCGTCAAGGGCATAATTATAATATTGAGGGTATCTATTGTCTGTCGTCTCTGTGTGATAGATATAATGAGAAGTACAACAAATTCTTGAGTGAACTGTTGAGTATAACAGTATGTGAGATTTGGATTGGGGACCTGTCGTGTCACATTGTTATTGTCTCAATTTCTTTTATATGGAGATCTTGACTGTCATACCATAAAGGGTATAACGGTAGTAAATGACGTTGATAATGTCTTGAGTGTCGATGAACGCGTAGTTTTAAGCGTTGTTACGTGGTGTTAAGTGTGCTTATGTGACTAGGGTGATTCGCTGGTATGCTTGTGATGATAATTATAAATGTCAAATTAATATGATAATTCCAGAGTGCTGGAACAAAGAATACAAGTGATCATTTTTCGTTTTTGTTTTTATCTTCTTCTCTCGTGTAACCTCTAATAAGGGGGCGACATCTTTTTAATTCTTATAACTCACGGTTATTATTTTTCTGTGTCTTTTTTTTTTTGTTATAGGAGTAATACTTGAAGGAGAAGTGTGACCTAAGATTTGATGTTAGATGTAGCTTATGTGTGAAAGATATTCTGATCTTAGAAAGAGATGTAATTCCGCTGTAAAGGTGATATTCTCAGTTAAGATCGAGTGTAATAAAAGTTTCTAAATTAATGATATATAAGTGAACTTATCTTAATTCTTATGATTAAATTAGGAAGTATAGTTTTTGTCTAGTTGAGACGTTGGGTCCAGCGACAGTGACGTCATCTTTATCATTAATAAGTAATGAAAAGTTGAAACGTTATAAACTTGCACAATGATTTATGTGTGTATTGATTTTTGATGTAAAGACTAAATTGTTCTTTTTTACTTTTATGAGTGAAAGGGATGAGAAAAAAAATAAGAAAAAAATAGTGAGATAGGTTGATGTGATATAAAATAAAAAATAAGGATGCTTTGTGGTTTTAATATAAAAAATATTTTCAAATATGATAATATTGTAATTTAATTGTGATGGTCCGATTTGAAAAGTATTGTAATTTTATTTGGACGGAGGGAGTACAATATTTTGATTGTGCGCATATGTCGGCATAATTTTTACTAATGATAATTATGATAAGCATTATTTTTTGATAAAATTATGATAAAATATTAATGATAATTTAAGTTGTATAATTAGACTCGGTGATAATGTGATAATTTTGTTTTTTTTTTAAAGAACAAATCTTCTTAAAATAAGAATTAAATAATATCAAATTTAAAAATATTATAGTATATTGAGGAGAAGTGAAATCTATATTTTTGTTTGAATTGATTTCAGAGTTGAAATCTAAATTTATGCATGTTACATAAAATAAGCGTCACCAGAACAGAAAAGAGTCGGAAGTTTATCAAAAGTTTACTGCTTACATGTGCCTCATTATTTACCTCCTTGCTTTTTGGCCGGAGTTGGAATTGTTAGCAGTTACCACCGGTAAACGGCGAGAGCGCTTTATGCAAACTTCAACTCTATCCCACTCCATCAGGACTCCAGCCACTGAGCCACACACACTTTCTCCACCGCCAGCAACATAAACGATGATGACGGCGGCGGCCTTCCACTCACACCGATCCCTGCCACGGCATCCTCACCACCTCTGCAAGTCGAGGCCGAGGAACAGCATTTTCATCTCCGCGCTGCTCAATGCAAATGGAAAAGTTCCTCGCCTCTCCGCCGCTCTCTTCCTTGTCAATTGCAGGAGATGTTCTGATTTCTGAATCCATATGTGGTTGATTTTGTTTTGCAGGAGGCCGAGGCAGAGGAGGCAGGGCACTGAGTTATTCTGCTTCTGATGATTTGTGGTATTCATCATGATGTTTCACATTGGTTTATCAGATTTTATCGACTTTTATAGTATCTCTTATGTGTTATAGGTTGATTTCCCACATCGACCATGGAGAAAAATACTCAAGAGAGTTGCAGCGTTTATGTGTGAAGTGTCTGTACCGTAACGCATTATCTTAGGTTTTTGGGTTAAGATAATGGTTTAGATCATACATGTGTAATTTTGTACTATTCAGGCTAAGGTCGGGGTGTTGGACTCCCTTGTTGAAATTGTATATCAGATTTAGGTAGAGAATGAATGTTCCTGTTCCTCCTTGGCAAAGTGCGATTGGAGTCACGGCGATATACTTATGAGTATATTATATGTAGACTCACACTACATGCGTGTAGGAATCTACATTATGACTACATAAAACTTTGTGATATAAATAGATCACAGAACTTGTCAATTGCTGCCATTGAGTTCTAGGTTGAAGCTCTCTTTGCATCTTTGTTGACTCGTTTGTTTTCAGATTTATGGAAATGTTCTTTTGTCATTTCTGTGCAAGTAGGTTTAATGTCACTAGGCGGGAGGCTATGCTACACATGCCGTTGAGCTTAGCTGCTGCCTTGTTGCATCTTCGCATGGTGTCACCTGTACAAGCTCTGGAAGGTATAAAGTTGTGCAACTATAATGCATATGGTTTTGTTTTGCGCATCTATGCTGGCCAATCGAGCGAATAGATGCTATATTTTTGGTAGTCTTGATTCTCTTGAAAAAGATGAAAGAACCATGACTCGATTTACCTCATTTTCAGATTGATGTTCGAATTTAACAAGTCATATATGCATGCCAACAGTGCCTCATTTGTTTCAGAAGCCCCAGAGGGATACCGTATTTACTCAGATGATGCCAACAAGTTTAGGATCTTCATTCCTCAAGGTATGAACATGTATGTTCCTGGTTTGGACCATTGTGATTATTGCAAAACCTTTTGCTTGTTCTCCATGATGAATTGGAAACCTCTCTCCCCTCACCCCTCTGTTTTCTTAAGGCTTGGGTTATCCACTTATATCTTGTCTCATGTTATCTTTTCATACTCGATTATTATATGTATCTCGTTGGTTTTCCCAAATTAATAATGAAATTCACATTCATATTGGTCTCTTGATTAGAAAAAAGAAAAGAAAAAAAAAACAAATTCCATATTGGCGAGCATACTACCTGATTACTTGGCATCTTTACACCTCTTATTTGATATTGCCCCCCTTGGACTATATAATTGCAGTGATATTCTTTGTTGAGGCCAAGGTGCTGTTTCTGTTGTCCTCTTCCCTAAACACCTTTTGTCCCCCTCAGCCGATGTAAAATAACTCGACAACATTTTTATGCAGACTGGCAAGTTGGTACAGGAGATACAAAAGGGATCAAGTCCATTATTGCTTTTTACCCCGAGGAAGCTTCTACCTCAAATGGTGAAAAACTAGAAATGAAACATCGCATCGGATTCGCTTTTTGGCGTGACAATCATTAATCTTTGGCATTGTTTTTGGTTCTATTTTGGTTACGCAGTCAGCGTATTAATCACTGGGCTTGGGCCTGATTTTACAAGATTGGAATCCTTCGGCAAAGTTGATGATTTTGCTGAAACCCTTGTGAGCCTCTATACTAGATTTGCCTTTTCTCCTATGGTTAAACGATGGAAGTATGCTTATTCCTCAGTTCTGTAATGTGTCACTCACAGGTAAGTGGACTGGACAGAAGCTGGCAGAGGCCTCCTGGTGTTGCTGCCAAACTTATAGACACTAAATCAGCCAACGGTATACAGTATACACTGAGAAAACGAAAAATTCTTCTGAATCTCTTTGTGTGAATCGTTAATTAATGAAGCCAAAGTCTCGTTTGGCTTTTGCCATGACAGACCAAGCTCATAAACATGGTGCTTGTCTGGTTTTCTCTCGTCTGCTTGTGTTAAATGCTGCGAATTGTGCTTGATTTATATAAAAGCAATATTAGCGTCTGCTTGTGCTTGTGTTTGTATCGTAATTTCCTTCGTTGCTGTCACTAATTTGTGCGATTTGAAATTGACAGGACTCTATTATATTGAATACACACTACAAAAACCTGGGGAGAGTCGCAGACATATTTATACAGCAGTGGGAATCGGAAACAATGGATGGGTCAATAGACTCTTCACAGTTACTGGACAGGTATAAAGTACAGGGTTTTCTAATTGCTACTTGTGATTACAAATTACCCACATGGCTCAGTTAGATTGTTTTCACTTGTAGAAGAAATTCGCCAAACCTGTTACCAAGATTTGCAAATATATATGTGTATGTATCTGTCTGGCATGTCATTTGATCCCAAGTGTTCGAACTTTTTAATCTCTTGCAGTTCCTTGAAGAGGAATCCGAAAGATATAACTCGATAATAGAGAAGGTAAACTACAACCACTCCTAAAGTATAAAAATACGGATATTAAATTTGTCCTGTTTACTAATGAATGATGTTGTTGCCATTCCTTGTACCATGCTCTCTGGATTATACATGCTATTCTGCTAGTATCTGCTAATCTGTGGGGTTTTCCCCCTGAAATTCATGTCTGATGGTAGTTGATAGCGTTCCTTTAGTTTTCAAGATTAATAAAACCATCACATTTCCTCGCTATATATGAATGTCCAACCCGTTGCTATCATGGTGCCACCATGGATCTGTATATCTGTAAGAATATGTTTGGAGTCTTGACTATCTCTATCTGAAAATATGTTCACCAGTTCGTTCGAGTGTTCGACCTAACACATCGTGAAAGGCATTGCAGTATAGTAAGGCTTTCTTCACAGACAGAAATATTCACAATGCTTTCGACGATTGTGTTGTAGTATTATTATGTATTAAATGCTCTATTCTTCTGCTGTATTTGCACCGTGCAGGCTGTCCGGTCCTTCAGGCTGAGCTGAATCATTCCATGATTCCACCAGCCTAGTGCATATTTTTTCAGGCTTGGAGGATTTTCATATCGGAGGACGTGAAGCAAATTGTGGAGTAGAAATTGTCATTGCCATTTTCCGAACTAATTGACCATGGAAATCTCCTGTACATGAAAATCGCTTCTGTTTATATACCCCTTGAATTGGAGCTTTGTTCTACGGCTTATCAATCTAGTAATCGTTTTGAAGGGATCGTTGTGTATTGGATAGATATTGGGATGCTAATGGGACAGGAAACCATCGGTGGTTATTGATAAAAGAATAGAATGCAGCTATGTCAAAACTCAAAAGATACTAAAAGATGATTCGTTTCGGTTCATTGAAAAACTGTCTCACGTGACCTTTTATAAGCTTGAATCCATACAAAAAAAAAAAAAAAATTTCTCGACCATTTCTCATGCTAAGAGAACAAATCTTACATTTTCTAATCGAAATAAACCTTTTTGTTGTTAATTATTCAAATAAAATTATCCTTTTGAAAATGATGCATTTGCACTTAAATTTAGATATTTTTTTACATCTCATCTATTTTTGAGGCTAATAAAGGACTTATTTAATTAACTATTAATTAGACTTAATCATTTTAATTAAGTGAAAAAATTAGATGTTGATTAATCATCTTGAGTCCTATAAATAGAACTTATTTGTAAGGTGTTATGTATATATTTTTTAAAAAAAAGAAAATCTCTCTTTCTCTTCATATTCTCTCTCTAAAATAGTTTAATTATTTTGTTAATTTCGACGTTTATCATTCGACGAAATCAAACCGTATACATCAACGAATCAATTCATCCGGTGAAAACACTTGTTTTACAACACGTTATCAGCACGAGCCTCTAAGCAACTGAGATCGAAAGTCAAACGAAGCTACTTTATTATACCCGTATGTTTTGATTTTGTTTTGATCCATATCATAATAATCTAATTAAAAAAATTATGGTTTCGCTGTCGGACGAAATATCGCCTGTGTGAAAACATATTATGATAGTAATCTAAAAAATTTATTGGTTTCATTGTCGGACGACGTATCCCTTGTGTGAAACCTATTAATTATTTTATATTTCATGTTGGTGCACTTGTTTCAAATTGTGAGACTTAACTTTTGTGTTTTTTATTAAGGTATAATAAACGACGTAATGAATTCCAATGACGAAAAAATAGCAAACAGAATTTGAAACAATCTTAACAAATTATTACGCTATTTATTGTTATTAGTAGTTTTTAACATTATAACAATCATTTATTTTCTCTTTATAATTAAATACATGTTTTGAAAATATGATGAATAATAAAAGTTTTTAATATATATGAGTTATCAGCTGTTATAACATTTGATTGATTTTTATTCACATTTATAGTAAATTAAACGGCTTACAACAAATCGCAGTATTATGAAAAAAAATGATAATAATTGAAAATTTTATTACTATCATCAAACTGCTATATCCATATATCGAACAACATAAATTTTTGTATATGATTTTCATTAAAAAATAAATAAGCTTAAGACATTTATCAGTTTAATATGTTCAGAGAATTATGACAAACCTCACAAAGTTAAAATTCAAAACACTAGATCTATCAGAAAAAAACTACCTATCATAATTCTTATTATTGAATTACACCTACATACAAAAGATCTAAAACATAACATAGTGGAGAACAATGAAGCAACCCCACAAGAAAATGCTCAAGAACTAAATTTTCTTTGAACACGAAATACCGAATGTCGTATCATTGTGTAAGTTACGTATTTCAACCTTATACATATTGCGGAACGATCAAATATAATTTTATATGAAAATGAGACTTGTATTCATACATATAAAATAATATAAAATACGTACATGTTGTATTCTTTGTGGGACGAAGGAAGTATTAATTATTACCATCGTTTCAATTTAATTGTAACGGTTTGACTAATCAGATTTTATATATGCATTGAATTTATATAAAATTTAATTAAAAAAATATTTTTAAAGATAGTGAGGTGTAAGTGAGGTTTATGAAAGAAAATGAAAGAAGATATGAAAGTAGATGATGGGGTAGTTTTATAAATTCATTATCAAATAAACAAAAAGTAAAAATATTGCACTTATATTGAGATTAATTGTAAAAAATATTATAATTAAATTGAAACGGAGAGAGTACAACGTTTGTCCACCTAGGTTATAAATTAATTGTGATACCGATGATCCATAGGACAATCAAATAATTTTTTTTTTATAAAATTATCGTAAAATATCAAAGATAATTTAAGTTATATATTATAATCCTTGATCAATAAAAAAATTCATAACATATCGTTTAATACTAAAAAGTAACACATCGAAATGTATAATAAATAATATACTTACTACGTAATGTTACAATTAATATGGGATGGATAGAGTAAATAAATGATGGCAAATGTTTGGAGGTGTTTTAGTGCGAATGATACAGAATTCGATTTCTTTTAAGAGAAAAGAGCATAAAATCCCCCTAAATTATTCGATAATGATATATGATCCTTCTAAATTTTGAAAATAAATGAATGATTCCTTTATTAACTTCTTTAAATGGTATTTCGTGTTCAAATAATTTAATTAGTTTTAAAATTAGTGAAAAATATGCATATGATCCTTTTCTAAACTTCTTTAATGTGATTTCATACCAAAATATTATGATTTTATTTGACGATATAGGGGTTAAGTGCATATTTTTAAACTTGATAGGGAATATATGTCACGACTCATGGAAGGTTAAATGCTATTTTTTCTTCCTTAAATAACGATCTAAGTTCGATAAAAAAAAATCTAAAGAAATAACTATGCACGATTTGTTTTGATATTTTAAAAGAACGATTGATCTTGCATGTCATTTACTTCATCCGTCCTATATATTTTATTATATTTTTTTTTATATGTAAATTTAGATTTATCTTTTTTTCTTCCAATTTCAATTCTCAACCGACAAAATTTCTCTCTTCGTCTTTTTTGAAATCTAACCATATAAAACTTTTCCTATAAAGAAATGATATAAAATTTTTGAGATATTATAAAATAACAAACGATACAAAATATATGAAACAGAGGAGTAATACATTTGATAGTGTGTTTGCCAAGCGAGATGACATCGACTGATCAGGCATCGAATGCAAAACTCTATTTTTGTTTTCTACATCCAAAGAACTCAAAGTCGAGAATTATCTTAAGGGAAATCCAGCTTCCTTGTCACTTTGACCAATTATCCTCATGTTTCTTATTTCGATCCTTATCCTTGTATTAAATGACTATAAATTACTTGTAAAAAACCTCAAGGTTTGGCTAGAATTGGCAAGAGGCTGGTGAGAATCGAAGCACAGGGATACAATGGTTGAAAGTGGAAATTTCCCCCCAAAAGGCATAAGATAATTACAGTGTTAGTGGTGAAGGGGAGCCAAATCCAACCCAAGCAAAGAGAATGAACACATTGGGCAAAACGTTGGATTATTTCAATACTTTTTCCTTTTTCGTAATTTTTATAATGATATATATTTTTAAATTCTCCGTTTTTATTTTTAATAATATAAAAAAATTAAATTGATTCAAAATTAAAATTTATAATTTAATTTATCATTAATATTTCTCAATAATTTTATAAAAAATCATATTTAATCCTAATAAATTAGATCTCAAATAACGTGTTATTGTAAAAATTTTGAAATAGACGGAATAGACAACAATGTCATGTTGATACCCATGATAAGAAGTTCACTTTTTTTTTTTTTGGAAGTTATGGACTTCGAGTACGAGTTAAAACAGCAGTCAAATTCCTAATCTCATCATAAAAAAATGAACGATTTATCACATAATCAATTTCTTTGAAAATTTGATGGTGTATTTCCTTTGTCCCAAAATAATTACTCCATTGTTTTGTCTAATCGATTCATTCCAAATTATTTATAATATTTTCATATTTGAAAAATTTTATGTGGTTAAAAATTAAAAAATATGGAGAGAGAAATATTGCATAGTTAAAATTAAAGATTGATCAAGAAAAAAAATAAATTTAAATTTACGTGTATAAAATGAATATTGTAAAAATTGCTCCCTTCGTCTCATTCAAATTATAATATTTTTTTGTTGGGACGTCCTATTCAAATTATAACCTTTTCATATAATAATTTTTTCATATAAAAATACAATATCAAAATATCCCTATTTTATATCATTCGATCATTTATCACTATTTCTCTTTCTTCTTTTCCTCATTTCTTTATCTCACACACTCGAATAAACTTATCATTTTTTCATTTCATTCAAATTATAATGATTTGACATCTATGTAAATACATATCTCGAGTTAAAGTACCGTATAAATCAAGAGAGAGGAGTATGTTTTTGGGTGGAATAAAGTATGAGGATGTCAACATCAGACCGTACATAGGAGGACGTGGAAGATCCAATGAGAGCCCGAAAACGCATTTCACGTACTTTCCCTCCTCTTATTATTTTATTGATTTTTTGTTAACTCGAAAAAAGGGCTCCAATGATACTCATCGAATCTGCGTCGGTCTCACTCTATGTAAGTTGTAACATCACCCACTGTGATTCGGTTTGATTTGATGTTGGTTTGGACTCACCTGATAAGAACATGAAACCACAGATGCAAACGTGAGATATGAATTTCGTTCGAGTTCTGGTTAAAATCATATTTAATCCTTCTGAAGTTAAAATTATATCTAATCCTTCTGAATTGTGGTTGATTAACACAAAATCCCTGAATTTTAAAAATAATTAGATAATTTTCTGAATTTTGAAAATAAGAAAGTCACGTGTCAAAATTATAAACAATATCTGTATAATTTAAAAATATGAGAATTTAAGTATCTTCGAGTTAAAATACAAGGATTAAATATATTTTTTCTGCGAGTTTTATGTACGAAGAAAAACAGATGTTGAGAGTTTTTTTTTTTTTTTTTTTTTATGGTTCTTTCAGTTTAATCATAAATGGATAATTTTGCGAAGAATAGATGAGATAATGTTATGTGAATTTCTAGATTTAGAAATATGTTGGGGAGAATATCATTGGTTTAGTTTCCTCATCAATCGTTTCGGTGTCTATGACGAGATGTTCTAGACATGTATAGTTTACGTGACTATGAATCTATCAATAAAACAAGAACGGGAATCCTTAGTCGGTTGATGATGATGTCCAATCGGGGGACCTACTTGATTTACGAGAACTCTCTAGATTCCGACCAAAATCATGTTTTAAGTTGGAGGGTCGCTTTGTACATAAGGTATCGACGAGACTATAATAGGTACTCTCAAATACCGAGTTATATTTTTATTTCATTCAAATTATAACAATTTGATTCGATATAATAATTTATATGTATGTTAAATTAATAAAACATGATAAATTTATCCTTATAAGTGTGTGAGATAAAGGAATAAGGAAAAAAAAGAAATGATAATAAATAATTTGATGTGATATAAAATAAGGATATTTTATATTTTTATGTGAAAAAAATTATTAAATATATAAATCTTGTAATTTGAAAGAAATATTTTGAAAAAAATATTATAATTTGAATGAAACGAAAAGAATATCTTCTAGCTTCGTTCAAAGGGGCAATGTGGTGGCGCCGCTTGTGTACCGTCTCAAAACTCAATTGCTCGTGTAGAGAGATCAGTCCAATTCACGGATTATAACGCAAATACCTGTAACATTTTTGGAGCTCATCTTAGCTTCTAAATTTGTTGTTCATCTTAACATTCTCTTTCCTCATATGCTTTTTTTTTTTTTTCTTTTTTGTGACCTCTCACATGTTTCTCTGCCATAAGTTATGGCCTATATTATTTGATAAATTAGTGATAATAAAGGGGCTTAATTAGAAGGTGTACCTCTGTGGCAGCGGATGCATAATTGACCGACTAATCTTGATTAATTTGCATCTTATAGGGCACTTTGCCAAAAGTTCATAGGGACATAAAGGGACTTAGCCTCGTGGATTTTCATGTGATTTACTATGTTCATCATTTTGGGCAACATAGAAAGCTTCTTCTTATATTCCCTCTCTCCATTTTCACATCTATCATGGAGAATTTTTAACCTAAGCCATAGATCGATTGAAAAAAAAAGAAAGAAATATATAAATATAATTTCGACAAGTTCAAAATATAAGAAGAGTATTTTTGTGAGATATTATGATGTACGCAATTTAATTCTTATTTTTATATAATTTTTTTTTAATATATTCAAATATCGAATTTTTGACTCTTCAGTTAAATTAAAAACGACTCACCATTATAAGCCACAGATCGATCGAAGTTTATCATAATATAAACATATGTTAAGAAAACTTTATTTTTTTGATAAAGAACTTTTTCACCGCTTTATTTAATGGTGAAAGGAAACTACTCCAAATACTTAATGAATAACGATAAAAATCGATGAGAACTACTTGGAAGATAGATGTTTGGGGGATGAAATTAGGCAACTTGGAGATGATCAAATTAAACTTTTGGGTCACTATCATACAAGATATTCCAATTATGTGGTCTAGACTAGGTTGTACTTGTATATGCATATCGTGTAGCTCTTACAAAAAGCGGTACATGAATCTCAAAATTATAGGCTACAATACTTGATGGGAAAAGGGGGAAGTGGGAGTGGAAGACCACACACAATTGGACTCATGTAATATGGCATGTTTGAAGGATACTCTTCATTCATTGTTGGAGATTAATTTAAAGTCTCCATAGCAAATAATTTTTCGGACTTTTTTAGTTGGAAATACTCCTCTTTTTCTATGGAGAAAATTTTATGCATATTAAAGTTTAAAAAATCAATATAATTATATATATATATATAGGTTTTAAATATTTTTTTTAAAAAGAAGCAGAAGCAACAACAGCTAATTAATTAACGCAACAGTAATTTTTCTTATCAAAACTCTTGATTTTGAATTTTAAAATTTATCTCTTAATTCTTTTTTTTTTTAATCTCAGATGTGCGTTCATCTTGATATGCTGCTGTCAATTAATAAATATTACTACTGTTTTACAAATCTCTTCTATTTATTATCAATTGATTTTTAAGTTGGAATCCGAAACTTTAATATGACATGAGAGTCCGTTAGGTCCAATGGTCCAATGCTTCACACTGTCCAAATTAAATATGTCTGCATTTTAAGTCTAAAGGAAAATGTGTTGAGAAACTCTAACCATATTTAAATTTAAAAAATCAATATAATAACATATATATATATATATATATAGATAATAGATTAGATCTTTCATTGTTAATTATTTTTGAATTAAAACTCAGAGGTTTAATGCATCCCACTAAAATTTCTACAACTCAATTTTTTTTAATTTTTAGACGAAATTTGACCTGAAAGCACGTGACATGAAACAACATCTTTTTATAAAATTAAAACATCGATGATTATTTGAATGAGTCGTTAGTGATTTCATTCGTTCAGCTCGCAACACGGGACAGTGTGGTCCCAAATCAAAAACTTATTAATGTTCGAGGATACATTTGATGTCGTTGTCAACAAAATAAAAATGGCAAAAACGAAAACAAACGAAACCTGGTCCAAATGGTTTTTCTAATACAGTACCATTATGATCCCAATATCTTTTAGTAGCATTAAATTTCCACTCGTACTAGTTTTATAATTAGCCTTGTGATTTTCTACCAATACCAAATCACTAGAATTCACACGGATTAATCAATTGCAACCGCGGGAATAACGAACATCACAGCTGCATAGCTCGCTATTGTCGAGAAGAGTTAACTCACCCAGAGGCGGAACAAGAACTTTATTAAGGAAACCATTTTATTCATCGCTGTTAATATAATCGTTAGTAATTAATTGAAAGTCTATAATTTCAGGATCTGTGTCTTCTATTCTAAATATACTCTCCTGTATATATTTCATGCTTATAAGACATTGCTGACATTTTAATGAAAACTATACTATGTGAAAATTAATATGATATCGGAACTTCTATTCTCTAACGAGGTCTGAAAATCTGCTCCTTTAACCTTCAAACAAGACAACTCAGGAAGACGGCTATGGTTGAACCCAATTCTCCTCAAGCCCTTGAATCCCAATTACCCATCAACTCTACTACAAACACAAATCAAACAACCCAAATAATCAATTCTCCCTCTATTTCTTTTCTTCCCAACTCACAACATTTCATCTCTATCAAATTAACATAAAAAAAATTACCTCTTATGATATGCACAAATCGAGCCCTTTCTTAACGGACAAGGTTTGCTCGTTCATGTTGATGGATCCGTCCCCTGTCTAACCGATCCAGCCGCAGCAACAGTTTGGAAGCATCAAGATGCATTTCTACGAAGCCTACTCATCTTATCACTTTCCGAGGAAGTCCTTCCTTTGAGAGTTGGAAAAAAGACGAGCAATGTAATCTGGATAACGTTTTCAACAGCTTTTTCCTCATCTTCGGAGTCCCAGCTTATGTCTCTCCATATGTCGCTCCATGAAATCAGTTAACGTGAAGAAGAACCTGTGATATCCTTCTTGCAACGTGCAAAAACGATCGTCGAAGGACTTGCTGCTGCCGAAGATTTCCCACGAATTTCTTCAAGGCGTTGCATTCAACAAGGTGACAATTGCAGAAAATCCTTCTCTCTTCCCAAACGTGCACTTTTCCTAGTGCTCCAACTCTGACTCTCGTCAGCCACCTTCTCAGGAATTGAGAGAAGGTCGTCCATCATCGAGAGGGGGACGTGGCTGTCGGCGTAGTGGTCCTCGCCCTAATTTCTATTGTCAGATCTATCGTCGAAACAATCACAGCACTGACCGATGCTACTATTGCATCCAACCATCGTCGGGATCTTTCCAGCCACAGAATCCGTAGTTGCTGTCCCGCCAATACCCAAGTTCTCCGACCGCCGTACACTATGCGTACCACTCCGATTAACAGCCGCCCTTGCTATCCACCCCAAATTCGCCTCAGCCTTCACTCCCGTGGTATGTGGATACGGGGGCAACCTATCACGTGACCTCCGATCTTTAGAGTTTATCTTAGTACGATGTGTACGGTGATAACGATCGATTACATGTTGGAGATGGTAAGGGACTATCCCTAACTCATATAAGTTATACTTCTTTGTCTCCTATTTCTCGTTATATGTTATTATCTCATGTATTACATGTATCATATTACTAAGAAATTATTATCTGTTAGTCAATTCACTAATGATAACAAGGTTTTCATTGAATTTCATCCATCTTATTTTTTTTTGTGAAGAATTGCAAAACCAAGACAATAATTCTTTCCGGTTCGTGTAAAAATGGGTTGTACGAGCTCAATGGCACACCTCCATCAGTCCACTCCGTCAACATCACTACCTCGTATTCCCTCTGCCACAATCGTTTCGAACATCCTCATGCTAAAGTTCTTCGACAGATGCTTCACCAACTTCACATTCCTTATTCCAATAATTCTTCCACGACACTTTGTCATGCTTGTCAATTAGGCAAATCTTGTCGTCTATCTCTCCTTATGACAGATAGTCGCAACTCTTTTCTGTTCGATTTACTTCATAGTGATGTCTGGGGTCCCTTCCCTCTCCTTTTCTTTAATGGACACAAATATTATCTAATCTTCATGGATGATTGCACTAAATTTTTGTGGTTTTTTTTCATTGCTCGCAAGTCTGATGTCCTCATAATTGTTTCCTTCTTTAGATCTCAAGTTGAAACTCTCTTCAATCGCCAAGTCAAAACCCTTCAAACTGATTCTGGTGACGAAGTTCTTGCCCTTATGCCACTTCTGCAAAAATTGGGGATCACTCATCGTTTCTCTACTCCTTATACCCATGAACAATAAGGAGTCATTAAACGTCGTCATCGTCATATTATTGACATCGGGCTCACCCTCTTTGCTCATGCCCATGTTCCCCATCGTTTTTAACATTATGCCGTTATCGCTATCTACATTATCAATCGAATGTTCACTCTTATCAACAATAACACGTCTCCCTATCAGCTCGTTTTTCATAAAAAATCCTGATTACACATTCCTTCGTACCTTTGGTTGTCTTTGCTACCCACTCTTACGTCTTTCAAATCGTCATAAAATGTAATATCGCTCTACCGCCTGTGTTTTTCTAGGGTATAGTCCTTCCCATTTGGCATATCGATGACTCGATCCTATTACTAATCGTCTTTATATTCCTTGTCACGTCCGCTTTGATAATTCTAATTTTTTGTTTAATTCTCCCTCTGTGTGCTATCCAGCTCTCCCGCCACACTTTGATCCTATACCATGGGTTACAAGCTTTCTCAAGCCGACTTCCTCTCCAAACCAATCTTCTACACAATCCCCAAAACTCCCTGGGCTCAGTCCATAGTCCCTCCACCCGTCAACATCTCCCCTGTATCTGGACCGACAAATCCCATTCCCAATACTGGGTCTAACCAACTCACCTCTATCCCTCCCCACCAGGTCTCTCCCCATCTGCCCACTTCCCCCTTACCATAATCTACCCCTATTATTTTCTCACCATCACACACCACCAGCCCCTCCTCCATTGGACCATCTGAACCCCAACCTTGCTCTATCATCTACAATCTTCGGTCAAATCCTCCCAAGAAGTATCCCGTATCCCTTATTGCTACTCACTCAACTACACTCTCCTCCCCTCAACTCGAAACTGAACCGACCAGCTTCTCCCAAGCTATTAAACATCCTCAGTGATGCTCCCTATGCAAGATGAGTTTAATGCTTTCCTTCACAATCACACCTGGACACTCGTCCCTCATTTTCCTCACATGAATCTTGTTGGCTCAAAATGGGTGTATCGTATCAAATGTACATCCGATGGCACTATTGATCGTTACAAGACTCGCTTAGTCTTCAAAGACTTTCACCAACGTTAAGGTATCGACTATGATGAGACATTTAGTCCTGTTGTCAAACCCATCACTATCCGTAGTGTTCTCTCCATCGCTATCTCTAATGGTTGGTCCCTTTGTCAACTCGATGTGCAAAATGCCTTCCTCCACGGCATGCTTCGTAAAGAATTCTACATGACCCAACCCCAACATGGGTTTATCGATCCTTCTCGTCCCAACCATGTGTGTCGTCTTCATTGCTCACTTTATGTTTTAAAACAGGCGCTACGTGTTTGGTTTCACCGTCTCTCCTCCTATATTCTCAGTCTTGGTTTTGTTGGATCTAAAACCGACCCGTCTCTCTTCACTCACAAGCAAGGGGGTGCGATCACATATGTCCTTATCTACGTCGATGATATCTTCGTCACTAGTAACCATCCCGTCGCTATTAATTTTCTTCTTCAACAGCTTGCCTTCGCATTCTCCATCAAGGATTTGGGAGATCTTCACTTCTTTCTCGGCATTCAAGTCAAAAACATTCTACCGGCATCCTTCTTCATCAAACCCAATATATTAATGATCTTCTCAAATGCGCCGGGATGTCTGAATGCCGTCTTGCTCCTACACCCATGACTACCACTACTTCCGTTACATCTGCCCCCCCTCCCCCCACAAACCCTACTGTTTATCGATCTATTATTGGTGGACTCCAATACATCACTCTTACTCGTCCCGATGCGTCATTTGTCATCAATCGTGCCTGTCAGTTTATGCACGATCGCACAAAAGAGTATTGACAGCTCGTTAAACGTATCTTGCGTTATCTCAAAGGTACGTCTCTTTATGGTTTATTTATCCAACACTTATCATCTCCCTCTTTGCAGGCCTTTTGTGATGCTGAATGGACAGGTGACCGATTGGATCGCAAATCTACTGGAAACTATCTCTATCTTGGGTCCAACCTTATCTCATGGCAATCAAAGAAGCAGGACACCGTTGCACTGTCCTCGACAAAAGCTGAGTACAAATCGCTCGCTAACATCGCTGCTGAGCTCATCCACCTTCATTCTCTTGTTTATGAACCAGGGTATCCACTACAGGCTCCTTCGACTATCTGGTGTGATAACCTTGGTGCCACCTACCTTGCGGCCAACCCTATTTTCCACGCCCGCACACTAAACACATCGAAGTCAACTTTCACTTTGTTCGTGTTTCGATCTCCAAGCGGCAACTTCGTATTCAATTCATCTCCACTAATGATCAAATTGATGACATTTTGGATACCTCGCATTTTCAGTTCCTTCGAGACAAGTTGAAACTTCGCTCCGTCGACACTTCATCTTGAGGGGGTGTATTAAGGAAACCATTTCCTTTGATTTATTCATAGCTGTTAGTATAGCAGTTAGTAATTAATTGAAAGTCCATAATTTTAGGATCTGTGTCTCCTATTCTAGGCATGCTCTCCTGTATATATTTCGTGCTTGTAAGACATAGTTGTCATTCTTTACAATCGTTTATCTATATCAATTTTATATTTATATGTTTGTAATAATTTATGTTTTAAAAATATAGTGCTACTAATTTAATGTGAATTATATTAAATTTGGCTTTTTTCATAAAATACAAATAAAAAAAGACTAACGATTAATATGAAATTAAATAAGAACCCAATATGTTATGCTATGGTATAAAACAATATGAAAGAATACATGAGCTATAAACACCGAAAAATCAATTCAATAATAGAAATTTATGTATACTTGGATTATTATGAAGGAATTATTGGAGTTACTATTAAAATTGGTTTAGTTTTCTGTATTGAATTTTTTTCAACAAGAAAATGTATCAAAACCCATCAATTTTAAAAAGGTACATAAGGGAATAAGTTAAGAATAGAATTTCTTACAAAGATAGGTAAAATAACCAAAGCAAAGCGAAATATTTTATTATTCAATACCAATCAAACAAATAAAACAATGAAAGGAATACTATATTCTCCAAATTAAACCCTCTAACATTTGCACTTCTTGAGATTTCTGTTCATACTTTTAAATTATATATATAGCGCCAGTAATACACCCTCGACATAAAACATGAGAATCCGATATAATCACAATTAGTATCAAAAGAAGTCGAGGAACTCGAGCCACTGTGAGTTCCTAGGAAAAATTGCGAGCAAAATGAGATATGTATCCTATGTTATTCCGCGTTCATGATCCGTCAAAGCTGATCAACGTAACTTACTCATATCAACTCCTCCAACGTTCTTTCGGTTGTAGTTTCTGATTGCAGCTGTACAAGAGGTGAGAAGATCGCGATCAGCAGCGGGTTTCTATTCAGACAACCGATGAAATCATCCTTACTCACTTTCCCATCGCCATCGTGGTCGAACATAGGAAAGAGATCAGAGACCTACAGACCATAAAGGCATAAACTATCATCAGGTGATATGAAAAGAGTTGAGGATGACAAAAAGCCAAAAGACAGGAAACAACAAGTATCCGACAACACAGATTACACAGGATTGCGTATTTCATGCTTCTAACATTTTCGGAAAATCATCGACAAGTATCTTTGACATGAATTGCACTCTTGGTGAGTGGGTTGATATCGAACGCAAAGTTACTCAAGTCAAAATACCATTCACAAGTACTATTAATTGCGAAAGTTGCAAGAATAAACAAAATCAACAGCGAAACAGTGTGAAAGTTTATCATACTAAAGCAATCTCTTTACCTTATCTATACTCATATCTGGAACTGCGAGTTTAACAAATTCCCTGGACTGAAAAAATGACGCAGAATTTGAATACACTGAACAAAATATGAATGCCTAGCATAACACGAATCAATCGAACGTAGTGAAATCTGCATCTTACCTCTTGCTCAGAAATGTGACTCTCTCCTGCTGTACTTGCATTAATAAAAGCCACTTCACAAGCTCGTCGGAATGATGGGTGATTCAACACATAATGATCCATGCAAGAACTGCAGGCACCGGAAGTTCAAAATAAAAACACATAAAAGGAGAGCCGACCTACTGTTTCTAGCGCACAGCTGCCGGTCAGAATTCACATGTTTACGGACGAACATATAATATAATTTATCTTAATAAATCTCCACTTATATTAATTATTGTAAATTAAATCGGATTAATTAATTAGTGTATCAATTGAGACATAGATGTTTTTATTTAGTCTAATATGGGGTTGAATAGTGTGGATTTGGTAGATACTTATTGGCCCAATAATTATTACATCTTTATAAATATCAGCTAAGTCATTTTTTTAACCTTAATTGTGCTATCAATGACGACTCATCGACACCGGGCGACAGAAAAATTAAAAAAATGCAGCATGTAAACTACATTTTGTTTGTGCTGTAGTTTTACGGATCTAATCTATTCAATTGCGTACTCGTCATGAGTTATTTTCGCTGCGCATTATGATGATCAAGATATGTTTGTTTTTAATCTCTATTTGGTATTCTAAATCTATGTATGACAATCTTGTAATTGAATTTGTCAAACATATATAACTGGACTTCCAAAACTTTCAACATAAAAATGGTAATTCTCAGATGCAGAAGAGAAATAACAGGAAGTGGGGAAACTACAAGTACCTGTTTGAATGCGATCCCCCCATTCTTCTCCACATCAAGGACTGCAAAGATCTGTATAACAAAGGGAACAGTGAAACAACGTAATTGTACCCCTCGCATTTTGGATGACAACGCAGCGTTGCAAGTGAGGTACTTGGCATGTGAAAATTCAGAGCATATCATTTCATCGATTTTCTTACCTCTTCAGACAAACCACGTCTTCAGTCTCGTAACCCGAGAGAATTCGAGCAGCCCCACGGAGCCACCGCTGTAAAAAAAGAATGAGAATCTAAAATGTAGATAAAGGGAACAATTTCGTAGTTTTTGCTGATGAATATACACAAATTCCACTAACTCACATTATCTGTAATTATAATCTATTAAATCTTTGTGATTTTATCTTAAAATTAATTAACAAAGATTTATCTATGTTATTTAATTTCAGTTCTCAAATTTGAGAGTGGATATTCTTAACATAATCAACTTATCCAAATATCATTATGATCAATTGCTACATCGTTCCGAATTTGGACACTCTAAACCATCATCACTGAACAACAAAATATACATTTTGAAATCTGATTTCCCATGGTGCCGATAGACTATACCTGTTATTTGGATTCATGGAAAGAAACTTGTCCTCTTAGCTTCCCCGTTTGTAGTTTGATACGCCTGATAGTGTCGATGAGCATCAACCACAAACCAAGTTATTCTATGTGCCATTAAAAGTAATTAGCAAGAGATAAATGAGAACGAAAGAACCTTATCGATTCAACCTTGGCCATTTCTACTATAAATCTAGACGGATTTGCCTTTAGAAAAATGCGCTATCTTCAGAAAAAAGTGTGCACTTCACAAATATTGGCACAGGTGTTACACAAGGACATGAACCAACCAAAAAATAAATATAAAAATAAACAAAATAAGTTTATCGCTAATTTGATTTTGAAGAAAAGAGCGCCGAAGAAAGAGGTGAATATAAAGCAAAGTAACAACATAATTAAATATGCTAAAAAGAAGAGAACGAAGTCAAAAGCAACAGAGTGAGATATTAGTCATGGCTTTTCAACCATATTGAGTAAATTACTAAGGGCGCGGCAAGGGCGCGTCATTGATGTTACAGCAGCAGCTAAGTATCCTCTGTAGCACTGCATCTTTTACTCTTCGTGAATTGTATTTTTGTTTCATGTGAACTGCATCATTTTATAATTTATAGATTGAAAATCTATTTCGATTTTAATATTCACAAATTATAAATGGCGAATCTTATTTGGTGTGGAATTTTTTTAATTATTTTTTGCTTAAGCTCGATATTATTTTGTTTAGACTACCACGAATCCAATCCTGGATCCCATCCTCATGGTTTAGGCTTTGACCATCATATACATACTATATGTATACTGTACACATTTAATACTAATGGTTTTGCATCTTTAGTGCATATCTGTAGTTAACATTTGTTTTTTTACAATTATATTTCTATTAGACAATTTTCATATGTTGATCCCATGAGTACTTACGATGCAACGATTTAGTATAATGCATAATTTTCATTAAAACAACCAATATAATTTGGTTTAACATAAACAATAGCCAAAGTTTGAACAAGTCTGAAATATTGACAAAAGTTAAAACGAGTAGAGATAGGTATAAATATCGGTTCTTCACAACAATCTAACCAACAACATTAAAACAACAACAATGGATGAAAAAGCAAGATTATTTTCGGTGTTCAAATCTCATCCATTCGTTTTGGGTTTTGATCTTGTAATTGAATGTTTACCTTATGTATCACTTTATATGGTATAAATTGACGAATTAATTCGAAGATAACATAACTTGGATTGTCCTCAAATGAAGGTTCATTTTGGAGATAACAAAAGCACTTCGACCAAACCAGTTATGCTAGTTAATGAGATTTATTGTCAAACATAAATACATAAAATAAAAGGTTTATGACAAGTATGTAAAAGTCTCTAATTTTGAATCTTCCATCGATGATCTCCCAATTCAAACATCTTCAAAATTCATTGAGGCATACGCCACAAAACTGATGACTTCGTAAAAAATCTCGCGCTTCCATTTAGACAACACATTGGATCAGAGATCTTATCACACCATATACTCCAGTTTATTAGATAAAACAAGCCAATAAGATTCCATAACATCGTAAACAGTGAGATCAAATCATCAATCAAGTCATATAGATATTGTGCTTGATAGATATAGAACAAACACTAACTAACAAACAACCAATGATGGTTTTTCTCTTTCTCTCATATCCTATGTATAAATGGCTTGATCGGCACAAACGCTAAACTGCATAATAATCATGGACATTTTATTTTGATGAAGTTGATTCATGGACATAGATTGAATGAGGAATGGAGGTTGGAATAAGGTATTTCATTTCATTTAGGTTGTTTGGTTGACACAGACAAAATATAGTATTCTTTTTTTTCCTGAAATGAATGTATTTCTATTAATGAGAAACTAATTTCAAGTATAGATTACTGAACATATCAATTCAAATAAATAAATAAATAAATCAATCAAAACACAATCTGATCTAATATCCAAAACATCATGAAAGCTCCAGCTTCGAGATGATCTTCTGTGCTACAGCCTCAGCCCCTTTTCTCTCCATCTTGAAGATTCATGGCATTACGTTCTTTCCATATCTCATAGATTAGCAAAGGGGTAAAAAGTCGTCTAGCCGTTGCCCTAACTGTTTTCCTTACGAAACTTTCATTATTCAGCTAAACCAAGCATTCCAAGAGAAGCTGGTGGCACAAAGTTTCAAGTGCTTTAGAGCAATACCAATAACATCCTTCGTGAAGCTGCATTCAAAGAAAAGATTCGCACAATCCTCATCAGCAGAATCGCACAAAACACAGGTTGCATCATCCAACACGTTCCATTGTCAGAGCCTCTTTTTAGTCCTTACAGAATTTCTAGCAGCAAGCCACGATACAAACGAAATTCTGGGCATCAGTTTTGAGTTCCAAATAAGCCTATACCAACAACATTACTAGGTACGAAATATACTTTCAACCTCAGCAACAACATTACTAGTAAGTATAAACAATTGAGCCCAATAGCTTAGAATAGCTCTCAACACAGATTTAACGAGAACCAAACGTCCAGCATATGATAAACTTCATGCAGTCCAGCTCCTTATCCTTGCTAGCATTCTATCAATAAGAGGTCTATATTAATGAATTTTCAAATTTCTAGCTGAGAGAGGAACCCCAAGATATTTAATTGGCAGGCTATCAATTTTCATGCCAAGAATCCCAGAAAACTGCACTTTATAATCAGTAGATAAATCGATCAAGAACAGCTTACTTTTACTCAAATTGGGTTCCAAGCCAGAAACACAAGCAAAATGCAAAAGCTGCTGAATTGGAAGAATGAAGGACACTGATTATTGGAAGATTAAGGACACTGAACACCTGACAGCTCCTGAATTTTCAATGTGAGCACATCGTTGACAGCTTTTGTGCCCTGAGTTTGGTAGGTGCAGCGTATAAGGAAGGCCTATCTATGCATAGAAGCTTCTATGCTTCTATACAAACAGAAAAAACAGTTACAAGACATATTAGTGACAGAACAAATGGAATCAGCGCAGCCATTGTTCCAAGTAGTGGCACTATTAGTGACAACAGGTCAATATAAATTTTGTAACCATAGCTAAATGAGCTTACTACACAGGGCCATTCGGAACACAACCATTCCCAGAATCTATGCCGCACGAACAGCACAATCAATTATTCTTTAGTCGAAGCAAAATGCCTAACATAAATTTGAGATCTACTGCTTAGAAGCAAAGTGTCATAAAATGCCTAACATCATAAAATGCCACATTAAATCCGAGTCTTGTTCGTGGCAGCTTAAAAAACTTATATTCCATCTTCCTTGAAAACATCTCAAGCCCTTCGACCATGTGCCAAATGAACAATTCCAAAGCAGTAGTTGATAGAGAATGACTTCATCCTTTAGATTTAAGGCAGATAAATAATCTTTTACTACTTAAGACCAGAATTCCAGAACTCATCACTTGTTCTTATATATTTTTTTTTTTTTCCAATCACACTATGACAAAAATGGCGATGAAGAGACAAAAGAGTACGATACCTGGCAGCGAAGCTCGCGAGCAAGCGAGCGATAAGCAGGTGAGAGCAGCAAATGCAAATGCAAATGAGAGACTATGGTGCAGTAATCTTAGAACAACGAGACATATGGTGCAGTAATCTTAGAACAACGAGAGACTCAATGTTCGTAGACATTGATTCGCATACATGTCCATTTAAATATAAGAATTGTCCAAAATGAAAACCTTTAGTTGTCCCCCTCGTCACCGTCGTCTGATTCCTCCACTTCATCCTCATATCCTTGCTCATCATCATCCACTGTTTCTTCTGTTTCTGCTTCTGTTTCAACTTCTTCCTCTTCTTCCTCTTCTGTCTCTTCCTCATTATCTCTTTCTTCATCTGATAGTCCAAAGCAAACAAGCCCTCATGTTAAAGGTTTGTCTCTTATGAACGTCGTATGTCGGTTTTGCAACTGACCACAACTCTTGCAGCTCCTCAATCAAAGGCTGCAAATGAACATCAAGGTTTCCCTTGGGGCTCTTCATAATGTTGGGGGGAAGATTATAAGGAGTTAATATCACAGGCCAACAAGAGTACTCCTTTCCAGACTTTTCAAAAGGTGCAAACCCATCGGTGCAAAGTCCCAGACGAACATTGCGTGCCTCCATCGCGAATGATGGAAATGTACGA